>LOEQ01003784.1:112639-138385 GCA_001685075.1 Bramus lutescens
TTTTTTTTTTCATCCTGGGGCCTAAGAAACTTCTAAGTCATTTTATTCTCTTAGTTGTTCTGAACCTTTTCCCTTATCGGTTCGAACTGCCTTTTCTTTGAAGTCATGGCTTCTGTCAGCTTTCCCCAGGTGCAAGGTTGATGCAACTCCAGAGGAATCACTCAGGGCTGAGGCAACAGGAGCTCCTTCTTAGAGCAGGGAGTCCTGGTGGTGGGGCCCCAGGGAAGTGTTTGCTTGTTTTTGATCCCAGGTACACCTGTCCCTGTAAGTGACTGAGGCAGGTCACTGTGAGGGCAACTTTGGAAGGGATGGAGCTGGTCAGGTAGCATTTTCTAATAGTGCTATGGAAAATGTGTGGGAAGGAGGAAGGATGTTTGTCACCTGGCAGGATGCTGCTGAGGTGTCAGGGAAGTGAGTGGGCTGTGAAGAAGCCTGACCTTCTCATAGGTGAGTAACTGATTCCCACCCAGGCAAGGTAGCCATGGCAGGAATCACGCTGGGGCTGTGGAATGGGTCAGGAATAGAAGACAAGAACGCATAGCGGTGACTCAAGCCTGGGAAACGGGTTGAAATGCTAAGGTGCTTCATGACTCTTTCCTTTTCAGCAGGTGAGGAAGCCTAGAGAGGCTCAGACCTCAGATCAGGGCCATCTTTTGGGATCCCCTGGGAGTACAAGTGTCCTTGACATCATTTGGACTGAATCATTCCCACGTGCCTTCTGCCCAGTTCCTTCTGGCAAATTTGTGTGGGGCACCAGTGCCTTACTTATATAGCTCTGGAGCCAAAGGAAAACAGACTCTCTCTTCCTGGCTTACCCCAGCTTTGACCAGGTCATTAACTGAGCGGGTGGGTGGGTGCCTCTCCCTCCCAGCTGTTGTTGAGGAATGTTGGTGTGGCTGGTGGAATATAGGTCACATGGAGACTGGCTACTCTGCTTACAGTGCTCTGGAGCCCAACCATCAGCACCAGCCCTTTTCTAGGACCCCGACAGCAGGTATTTGGAGGTTTCCTGGAGTAAGGTGTTGGGCTTTAACATTCCTTTTTCCCCACTTTTCCTTGGGTTGGTTCATAGTTATAGTTTCTTGCTTATATCACATTTAAGACATAGGAGGACTAAAAATGATTTGGGGGGAAGATTTCATTCAATCTTTTTTGGGGGGCTCTGAAAATGTTTTTATTAAAAGCTATATTTATGCATAGAAGTGTAATTGTTACACAATGACATGTACATAGTTTATTAATCAGCTTTGATATAGATAACATGGGGCAATACCACCACAATTAAAAGTAGTGGAAGTAGCTATTTTTCTCCTCCCTGAATTCTTTTGTACCTCATTGACACCTTTTCCTCCATCTTCTTGTATAGTACTCAGTATCCACTGGGGGTTTCCTGTGACTCTATATATTATCTAAGGTGTGTATGATCCTTTTGTGTGGCTTCTTTTCACTTGAGAATGGTAGCCTGTGTTATCAGTGTAAACCATGCTGCTGAACTGGTTGCCCTCTTTTCTTTTCTGTCCTTCCACCTGAAGCCACACAAGAATGCCTATTTGATACGATCAGGGCATGGTCTTTTTATGGCCTTTTCCCACAATATAAATGCTTAGCTGAGCAATAATTCAGTTAGCTCTGCTTATCTCAGACTTGAGATTTTTATCTGTCCAAACTCAAGGGAGGNGAGAGAGAGAGAGAGAGAGAGAGCCACATTAAGTTTTCCAGTCTCATGTTTCTAGGTGTGTTCATTTCTTCTCTCAGCCCTTTGTCAGCCACTGTCCCTGTACCACCAGTCTCTGGCTTCTAGGCCCTGCTGTCTCCCTCTGAAACTCTTGCTAAAAGCGGACAACTTAGCTATATGATGGCTGTATTTAAAAAACACATTAGATCAACTCAACGTGCTTTCCAAAGGTAACCTGTGGACAAATTGTGTCTATTTCCTGTGAAACTACTGATTTTATGAGCTTTACGTACTTGAGGACTCCACTCTGAGGCCTGAGTCATAGGCCTTGGAGTGTCCCAACTCTTAGAGGGCTGTCCCTTTCATCTTTTAGTGGTAGTAAAGTTTTTAGAATCTGGGAAGTGTCTCTGGGCAGGTAGTCACTGTACAGGTGGTGAAGCAAAGCTTCCTGGGAAGAAGCTCACAGTGCAGGAGAGGTAAGATACTTGAGTTAGTCTGTGCAGGCAGAACGGGGTTGGCACTGAGATTTTTATGGAACTGCATTAGCCAGTTTCTAAAGGAGACTGAAGTTCTCTTAGAACTTTGACACTTTTGATGGGAACAAAGAACTACATTGCATCGGGGCCAGGTGTTCCAGAAGGGTGGAGAGGGTTCTTCCTACCTTACTCAAATAAGTAGCAAGGAAAATACATGCCACTAATCTTTGTTAAAATGACTGTTCTACCCTCCTAACTTGCTACCACAGCAAGGGCAAAGTCCTTTTGGTATACGGATGCTTTCTACTCCATCCAGTTCCATAGTTTGCTTTAATCTAATGCTCTGGGTATTAAAGCCCATGTTGAAAAGAGAGTTCCCCTTGCATGGGACTGTTCCTGGGATAAAAGGGCAGGGATGGTTTTCAAGGCTCATGATAAGGAAGCAGACACTTTCATATTGCTGTTTGCCCAGGGGATACTCAGTTGGTATTCATGGGTCCTTTGGTGACACTTAGCACTGGTGTTTCCCATTTCAAGGAAATACTTGGTTTTAAGTGTTTAATTTGTGAGTATGTGGTAAATGAACATCCAGAGGATAAAGGAAGAATTAGTGAAAAGAAACTCCTGCATCCTCACTTCCTTTTCCACCAGAGTTACTGATGAAGATTCTTGTAGATGTGTTGTATGCGTCCATGAGACAATAGCTGTACTGTTTTCCCGCTTGTCCATTAGGTACATAATTTATTTAAGCATTCCTCAGTTGATTGTTTTTAGTCTTTTAGCTACTGAAGTAAACAGCTGCAATGAATATACAATAGATGGATTTCTGTAAGCAGAATTGCTGACCATAACAGATATTAATTTTAAATCTCAGGACATTCTTCCAAAACAACATATTCCATTTCTCCTGGGTCCTATAAAGGATATTTTGAGCTAAATTCCCCAGGCTAAGGGAGAAAATTCTTTTAAATTTGTGTATAGGACAATATAGATTCCTGAGGTTTTATAAAAATTATTGTGTTCATTATATACCTTAGTGACATAATCCCCAGAAATAGATTTTAATGCACTTAATGTAGCTGCACTGTTTCCTATATCAGAAGGTTATCTGTTTATACCACCTCAAACACTCCTATAGGCTTATTATTAACGATCAAGAATCTTTAATCTTTTTGGGTTATCAGAGTTTTCTCTTTTAGGCTGAGATGAACTAATCTGTTGATTTATGAGGCTGTTGATGGTAATTTTTTTGGGTCACAATAAAAGTACAGTATCACAGAAGACCCTTATAGTTTTGGCTTTTGTTAGGTAATGAGTTACTGAAAGGATCTTTGTTATCTCATTGCTGGGTCTCAAGGTATTGGTCTAATTCATGCTTCTTCGTGTATATATTTCCTACAGTATTCAGAAGATGCTGCCCTCTGAAGCACAATACTGTCTTGGGGCCAAGTACACAGATGTATATAGTCTGGGAAGCAGTCTAGTTTCTTTCAAAGGGAAAGGTAGATGTATTGGGCTTGCAATAGTGCCTTGTATCTCTGTGGAAAACACATACTGGTTTGGGGGTTTGGAAGTTCAGATCCCTGTGCTTGGGAGTGGAGTTGGGTGGCATTAGGGGAAGGGTTGTGTTTGATGACTCTTCAGCAAAATGAGAGTCCAAAGCATTTGGCTTCAACTAAGGGGCATATATTCAATAAGCTGAGCCATATGGGAGCTGTTGGGAGAAAATTTCTGTGTGTATATAATGAGGTCTTTGGGCATTTTAATGTATCTGCCATGTAAAATTGTGGTCTCTGGCTTGGCTACTGGAATGAATAAGGTTGTGGGTATTCTCTTGGTTTCTCTGCTAGTATGATGCCCTGAACTGAATTCAGTTGCATCTCTGGTTCAGGGGCCCTAGAAAGCTCACAATGCATCTGGAAATTGAACCTGTAGGCTCTTATCTCAGAAAACATGTCATGTTTATTACCAAAGTAATCAACCCTGGGGATCGGCAAGTTCTAGACAGCCGCTGCAGGTGCCCAGCTTACTACAGTGAATGTGTTGCCTGGCCTTTGCCTCTCNTCTCAAGCTCGGCTGCTCCTGGTGATGTCTGTGTTGCCTCGACTTCTGGGGATCCCGGGCCATCTAGGTCTGTCTGGCCAGACTGTGGTGAACAGATGCTTGCAGGAGGTGGCTGTGTTTCTAATGAAGCTTCCTAACCCCACTGAAAGCCTATTGCTGATCAGTGTTTGCAGGATTTACAGATGATCCTCTGGCATGGTGAGAGGCACTCCAAAATCAGGCTGATTCGCATATATTGTTCAAAGAGGTGGTAGCAGGAGCTGGTCTCCCCCTCCCCCCCTCCACACCAGCATCCTACAAGATCTCCTTTGAGAGTTGAAAATCCATTCATGGGCCCCTTTCAGAGTGAAAGAGGTGGTAACCTCTGACCCGCTCCTCTGCGCTTTTCTTAACACAGCCACACAACAGCGCATCTTATGTCCAGGGACATGCTTCCTGCTGGAACCTGTTCCATACCCTCTGTCCTCATGACCCACTTCAGTTATTAGTGACAAAGTGTCAGGAAGCTTCACCCTTCATCCTGCTCCTTCACAAGTGATGAGACAGGATTTTCTTCATGTTTCACAAAGCTACAGTGAATACTGTGTGTTTTGCTTGCCATTAGTGGGATGAGTTGCATGAGGCCCCGTTAGGAATACACACACACACACACACACATACACAAACACAGTACACACACACACACACACACACACCATACCACACACACATCTTTGTGCATGCCCCTTATCTAGACTGTGAACATGGCTACCCTTTCTTCTAGATGGAAGAACAGAACCTAACTGAGCAGAGCCTGGCAGAGCCCTTCTGGCCAAATAACTTCCTTAAAATGAAGTCAAGAGACAGAAGCAACAGAGGTTCTAGAAGAACGTGGCGCTATAAGCGTCTAGCCCCAAAGAAGGCAGGTGCCTCCGTTTTCCTCAGAGAGAATGTGACCATGCATGAACTGCTCGCTAAGGAAGATGGCAAAGCACACCCGGTTCCCCAGGGTCTGGCTGGCTCCTTGGTGACAAACCTAACTTAGGAGTGAAGCGCCTCTGATCTTTAAACTAGCCAGTCAGAACCACATTAAACTAGCCGTACAGAACAGTTGGCATTTCCTGTATTCGAATATTATCGAGTTAATTACTCAGGAAATTATGGGGTAATTTTTAATCTGATGATCATTAGTATTAATGATCGTGATTAGTGTGAACAGCTCTTTGCAAGGAGCTTTGTCTTGCAGTTTGGTGCACAGAGATCTCACTTGCGTCACCGCATTTTTCTCACAGTGAATTCTCTGGAGAACCCCAAC
Organism: Bramus lutescens; assembly: GCA_001685075.1. Taxonomy (NCBI): domain Eukaryota; kingdom Metazoa; phylum Chordata; class Mammalia; order Rodentia; family Cricetidae; genus Bramus; species Bramus lutescens. Next base: position 118,149 of record LOEQ01003784.1, read on the forward strand.
AATGACCAACCTTGTTATCTCACCGAATTCATCCCTTTTGTTGAGGTATTGATGTTTTGTTTAGTAGGCTAACAGAAAATTTCCAGAAAAAATTGAACTTTCCAGAATTTGAAATTTGATAGCAGTTAGCTGTGTGCTTGCTTGCAGTGTTCATTTCATATCTCTTGACAAGCAGTGAGAATTTTATTTTATTTTTTTTTATCTAGAAAATGATAGGGCTTAAAAAGGCAAAGAAATAGGAAAAGAAAGAGGAGACAAAGATGACTCCAGATCTGGTCCTGAACAACTGGAAGTTTGAAACACTCCGTGGAGAAAAAGAGAAAAAGATATATCACAGGGTGGTGGGGCACGACAAACCATCTGCTTGCTACACATTGCAGTAAAGATGTTAAGTCATTAATTGGCTCAGGGGAGTTTAGAGTTCAAGAGAATTTGGAATGGAACTGTATAGTTTCTGTGTTGTGCCTTTATTTGCCATCTCAAAGCATTTTCTGATTTCTTTCCTTGATTCATTTGTTGGTCAAGAGTGTTGTTCAAGGAGAAAGTACAGAGGGGGTGCGACGCTTGTATTTAACCTTGGGAATCTGGTTAAAGTGCAGGTTTTGGTTCAGTAGGTCTCAGATTTCCGCATTTCCAGCAAGCTTCAGATGGACACATTCTTCTGTCTGCAGACCACACTTGAAGAAACCAGCCTGCATTGGTCACAACTAGGGCAGGGAAGAGTGTGTGTTATTTGCAAGGAATGAGAGTCACAGATCCTGCCTCCAGCCAGCCATGCCTGTCTCTGTGTTTAGCAGAATGAGGACTCTCTTACTCCTATAGACAGACATTTATAGGTTCTCACTAAAGAAAGTAAGAAATTGGAATGAATGGTGTGAACTTTGGCCAGTGTTTAGAGATTTTTTTCAACTTCTGTCCAGAGAACAAAGATTGCTACCTGATAGAGAGATCACTAATATGTATTATAAATATCTTTAAAAATAATGAGATTTTGTGTGTGTGTGTGTGTGTATTTTCATAACCAGACTGTCATTGTGTTCCTCTTTTAAGACATTTAAAGACAAAATAATCTATCCTTCCAGTCATTACTCATAGTAGCCTGACAAGTCTAGCAGGTGTGTGTGTGTGTGTGTGTGTGTGTGTGTGTGTGTGTGTGTTGGGGGTAGGTGAGCAGGCAAGTGAAGCAGAGTGCATGTCCTCAAACCAAGGGAGATGCACAGGTGCAAAGCAGGTTGAACTGTCCAGAACCTATAGCCTAAGAAAGATCCTGCTGAGATCCTGCTGCCACGAGGAGTGGGGACCTCAGGGCTGCATTTGAACAACCTATGGCTCTTCAACTAGGATAGAGATTTCAGGGTTTCCTGGCAAGGGTCAGATATTAACTGTTCTCAGTAGTGTGAGCCACACAGTCTCCACTTACCTGTGCCCCAAAGCAGCTATCCTTATATGCAAGGTGGATGTGGCAGTGTGTCAGGGTTTAGCTCTTGGCTGGAGTAAATTACATGCTGGCAGAGGAATTGGATTGGTAGGTAGGATCTCACTGTATAGAACTTTTGGTGCAAAAGTTTTGGCAGTGTAATAAGATAGCCCAACACAAAGTTTAGCATTAAAAATATTTACTAAAATAGGATAATGGCAACCATGAGATTATTTCATATTAATGTCATTAAATGCACCAAGACTGTTCTTTGTGCCACGTAAGTTCACTAACATGAGTTTTGCTTTCAAACAATAGGAAGACATGTTCATTGCATTCCACAGGGCATTTTATTTTTACCTAACCCTCTCAGTGGCCTTTCTGACAGGCATCATTCCCATTCCACAGAAGAAACTCACCCAAAGAGCTAGAGTTATGAGTTTAGGGTGAGCATACTTCCATGGGACTCACATCTAGATGCTAGTTTGTTTTCGTCCTTGCAAGAAGGTGACCAAATCCTCAGATATCATTTGCCAGTCATTTGCGGGACCATGAAGCTTTCTTCCAGAGAGACAGAGAGGGAGATTAGGTCACAGGTTATCCAAGATGGAATAACAGAAATGGAATCCTGTAAGGGTTTGTACAGCTGCCGTGAGGACCAGCCTTCAGCAGTGCAGGAATTGAGGGGGATCCACTGAGCCGATGAACTTATTGCTCAACTTGACTTTTCTCTCTGAGGGAGTAAAGCTTAATTTTCTAGGACTGGTGAGGGGGCAAAATTCAATTCTCTGGGGCTGGTGAGGGGGGCAAAATTCAATTCTCTGGGGCTGGTGAGAAAGGGAAAATACACAAATACACTGGTAGGGCCTCTCTGTCATATTTCCTTATTTCTTTTCTTACCTCTTTCCAGATATATCCCTTCTGCCCTTAATTTTTCACTTAGAGCTTATATACCCCAGCAAAATATTTCAAGCAGTATAAAAATTATAGTATGGTTACATTATACTTTTCAATTGAATGATCGCAATGAATAAAAGAGAAAAAGAGCATGTTTCTCATTTCCCTTACATGATTAAACATCTTATGTATCATACGTGAGAAACAAATTATTCCCAGGAACCCACATACATTCATATCCAAGCAACTTGTTATAGATTAACAGAGTATAAGCAAGCAAGGTATTTTTCTCAGCCAGTTCTTTTGCTGTCAAGCTGCGTTTTGTGGTTAAAAGGAAAGAATAAATCACTTTATTATTTATCTTAGAAGGTAATCTTATAAAAAAAACTCAAAAGAATCATGAATCTAAACTTTTATATATGAAAACCGTCAGCTCTGCTGTAAATCCTCAGGGTGAATACCCATTCATCAACAGTTTTTTTATATCAGGAAGCTGAGGGCAGAAATGGGCACAAGGAATTCATCATCTTTGATCACCAACCCACCCTAGCAAAAATGGTACATCAACTAATAATAACCAGGCTTTGTTCTTGTTTTTTGACCTCTGAGTCCCTTATTCAACTCTGTGCCTTTCTAAGCTTTAAATTGCTCCTCAAGATTTTCTACCTCAAAATAATTAACAAAATTCTTAATCTAACCTTAAGTCATTATTTAAATCTTTGTTTTAGCTACGATGCATACTGAAACCCATGAACATATAGCCCAGCATTAAAATTAAAAGAACTTGAGCTAACTTAGTTTCTGGGACACAGTTGTTGTTCTTAATCATTAACCTAAGCCACAGTCTAGCTGTGTGACACTTCCTTGTTATTATTTCCTATCCTCTGCGGCCCCTGCTTTATCAGGGATGGGGACAACACCGCATCCTGTTTTTAACCTATATTAATTTTCTCATTAAACTAACCTCTGTCACAATCACTTACTATAATTATTAAAAATCCTCAATCATCAAAATTCTGTTTAAGCTGACACTATTATTGAATAAAATCATTGCTTCAATTAAACTGTACAACATAAGAGGAAATCATCTTCATGATAGCTCACAGCTAAAAATGGCCAGTAGAACAGGATATTTCCATGAGATAATCACACTACAATAAAGACAATGTGGATCCCTCCCCACCCCCATTCACACCATGCTAGATACCAGAGAAAAGTGGCAGCACCAAATGTAAAGGCATAGCAATAGCAAGAAACATTCTGGAGCTGAAGCCCTCAATCCTTGCCTGTGGGAGACTCGTCCATCAGTGCTTTGCCTCCTGGTGGGCCAGTCTCCTAGAGCTCAACTGCCACCTGCTGCTCCTCAGACATGGCTACTGGCAGGGTTGAAAGCTGGGGGTGTCAGAAGCCAGAAGTCACAGACCAAAAGTAATTTTTATTGTCCATGAATTGTCCCGGAGAATCCCCAAGTAGGCAGAAATGCCTATGTAGTGTCTGCACTCTTAGTAAACTGCCTCTTCTGGGGCCTCAGGGCCATAGTTCTTGGCACTCAGGTGACTTTTTTTATGCAGAGGAGTCTGCCTGGCAATACGTCCTCTCGTTGTAGGATCTATAATGGAAAAAAAACTCAGCTAAAAATGGTTTTTGCACCAAATATTCTTATGGTCTTATTTTCTGTCTCCAACTTTTCTAAACCAGTTCTTGTTGACTTTTTCTAGTGACCTTTAAGAGCCTAGATAAAGAGAGAGACTTCTAGTTGTGTAAGTCACGGGGAACAAGTTGAGGGCTCCCATTGATCAGCCAACCACTGAGACATCTATAGGAGCTTTTTCATAGACTGCAGCTGCTTCATAGCCTTCCTGGACAGGCTCTTGCCATTCTGTCTTATCCCTTGTTGATGGTAGATTATCAGAAGGTAATAACTTCATATCTGCTCGGTGAATGGATGCCATTTAATCCAGATGCCTCTTTCTAGGTATCTGAACCCCAAAGTTGGCGGCTGTGACCATGAGGGGGCTCTGAGGTACTGTTTTGGTAGCTGTTGCTTTAATGTTTAGTCTGATGGCTTAGAACAACCGGCAATAGTAGAAGCCCGTGAGCTGCAGCTGTTCTTGTCTGTGACACTAGAGAACAATTCCCCACATAGCTTGACCCTTCCTCATCCTCTCTCCCTTTAGCCTACGTGTCTTCATGTTGAACATTGTGTCTGTCTTGTTCCTGGTTGCAGCATCAGCTTGCACTTCCCCTGCAGTGGGGCCCAGCCCAGGAAGTGGTGCTGAAGAAAGTCACCTGCCAAGGTTTGGCTAAGTGGGAAGGTGGGAGCTTTGCCTGGCCACCCTGGGAGCAGGTGAAAGAGAGAAAGCAGAGGATTTGTGAAGGACAGAAGGACGCAATGCATACCTCTGTACCGATGCTCACTGCTGTGGAAACCTCAAGGCTACATGAGGGCCTTTGATTTTTCAGGTTGAACTGGAGCACGCTGCTTCCTCTATGGCTCCAGCATCGGCGCCTGGGACTTCGAACAAAAGGCCCAGACTTCATGCTGGAGGACTCCACCTTTCAGATTTTGGGGGGATCCATACATTATTTCCGTGTGCCCAGGGAATACTGGAGGGACCGCCTGCTCAAAATGAAAGCCTGTGGCTTGAATACCCTTACCACGTAAGTGCTGCCTCCCCATCCCTCCACCAAGCTTGGCTACCAAGTTGGGGCTCCTGGTGCTTGTACGAGGAAAGCTATGAGAGGAAGTTAGCCCAAGCTGCTTGCTTAGGTTTGCAAGCTCTATAGAACTCCCTACAGATAAAGTAGAGGAGATGTAACCATGTAGTAGTGGAGAGAGAGAGAGAGAGAGAGAGAGAGAGAGAGAGAGAGAATAGATATGGGAGGCGATTAGTTTATTCATCTTGTGGTTTGAATAAACTTGCTTTTTCACAGTTCTGAAGGCTCACCTGCACTCATGGCCAAGCTGTCTTCAAGTCTAGTTTCTCCTGGAGCCTCCATGCCTAGTGGAGAACTGTTACCTTCCTCGTGCCCTCAGACGACTTTTCCATTGTAGTTTTGTATTACTAGTGTCTTCTCCTTTTAGTAGTTATAAAGACTACTGCAAGTGATTTTCTTTTTTTGAGAAAGGTTCTCAACTGTGCAGCCCAGGCTGGCTTCAAACTCCCCATCCTCCCTGAGTAGAGTCTTGAATGCTAGGATTGCAGGTGTGCGCCACTTTGTCTAGATTGACAAGCAACCCTTTTCCACAAGCAACTTCTGCTTCCCAAGTTTTAGGGCTCCAAGTTGCTGACACCAGTTCAGCATCTATTTTCTGGAAAGACCTTTGGATTGTTGCGACTGTCTTCCCTGCACCTAGCCTGACGACTGTTCCATGGTAGACACAAGATGGAATGTAGGCTAGTCAGGCCATCTAAAAAGTAGGTTTAGGGGCTGGAGGAGGTGGCTGAGTAGTTAAGAGTGACCGGAGTTTGTTCTCAGCGTTCATGTCAGGCACCTCACAACCTGCTTGTTCCTGCAGCTCCAGAGGCACCGTAGGTCTCTGTGGGAGCCTGCACTCACCTGCACATACACCACTTTCCAGGCACAGGTTATTAACAATAATAAAAATAAATAAAATCACTCCCGAGGTGCTATCTCTATGAAATAAAGAGGACTATCGGGTAGAAATGCTGCATTATCAGGCATAAAAGATGTGATTACTAATCAAGGACGTGAACTCCCTCGCATGACTCGTGAACTGACTTTGGTCATAGGAATACTACAGTGTGTGCTAACCTGGGGTCACAGAGCTGGCCTTTTATTCCATGGACCTCATATGTCACTAAGTCTAGTGGACTTTCTGTCTGCCTAAGGTGATGTCATATTCTTCCTAGGACTTGCCTTGAATTTTCTGTGGTCCCCATATCTGGTCCCCGAGGTTTGAAGTTATTGAAAGTTGTCTCTTTTGCCATCATCATGGGTGTTAGAGATAAAAATGTTTATGTGAATGATTAAACTTACCTGCAATTATCTTGTCTCTTACAGCTATGTGCCCTGGAACCTTCATGAGCCAGAAAGAGGCAAATTCAACTTCTCTAGGAACCTGGACCTGGAGTATGTGGTCTTGGTGCTTCTGTACCTGGTCCGAGACTAGAAGTTACTTGGGGTTGATGATGAGCACTCAGGATGTTGTGCTTAGCTATGCTTTGACTGAGACTGAATCTGGAGCCTTGTTCTTAGCATGCTTAGAAAGGTTCTGAACTTCGGGCCTAGATGCTCCCCCGTTATGACTCGTTTGTTACCCAGGTACTCAGCCTATAGGCTGCAATCCTCTTTCTCACTACAGTCCAGAGGGCCAAGATCCCAGATCCCACCAGATTCTGTGTTGGGGTCCATATGCTTGGGATGGGATTGGGGCTGCTTCTGGGTTAACGAGGCTATTGTTGGAGACAAAGCCCTGTATCCTGTCTGACAAATCCCAGTGGTCCTGATGCAAGGAGCCAATGCATACCCAGCTTCCAGGACTTTTGAGCCCCTGTCTGGTGCAGGAATCCCCTGCTATGGTGAGCTGGGGCCAAGTCTTTGTCATCCCATATTCCCTGGTTGAGAGAGAAAAGGCAGGGGAGGAACAGGAGAGGTTTAATCCCCACGTGCCTGTGACTCCTCCTGTATCCTTTCTTCTGGATGCTCAGGGCTGACTTATTTTCCTTCCCTAGGGCCTTTATCCAGCTGGCTGCGAAGATTGGACTGTGGGTGATTCTGCGACCAGGGCCCTACATCTGTAGTGAGATTGACCTCGGGGGCTTGCCCAGGTGAGAAAGGGCAGTGCGGGTCTCCAGAGTTGCAAGTGAGAGGGGTCTGGATGCCCATTCATGAGACTTACAGGGGTTGGCTTAGTTTTGTTTTTAAGGTAGTTTTTTTTTTCCTGTATAGCATTTCCTTCCTGGAGCAGGTAGCAGTACCACAGGCTCTTTGGAAGAACGCTGCAGTGTTTGCCCTTGTCGAGTACCCTTGGGTCTTTCTATGTGTCAGGTGGCAGCAGTGAAATGCTTATCTCTTTGGAAGTGTTTCATTCTTCTGGCCATACTGGAGAGGCACCCAGGCAGGCTCCTTATCTGATCTGGCCCTTACTGCAACATGAGGCAAACCAAACCTGCTCTGTTTCTTGATGATATTACTGTTGATTTATTAAAACCCCAAGTGTTGCTGTAGTTTGGAGGAGTTAGTGTTGTGGTTTCTGTCCTCAACTCTCCTGAGTCCATTCTTCTAAGTGTAGTTTCCACAAAGGTCAGTGTGCTAAACATATGCTCTGGGAGTGGGGTCTGGATGGGTATCTATCACATGGACCCACATCCTTTCCTCTTCCTCAGCCAGGCTGCCTTCCTTTCCCATCAAAACAAGTTCTGTCTTAATTGGCGTTGCCATATCTGGCCACATAGCATCAATCACAGGTGGCTAGCCGCAGTCTCTGCCCACCTGTGCTGTTAATTACAGGTGGCTAGCACAGCCTTTGCCCACCTGTGCTGTCCCCAGAGGAAAGAAGGCTGACTGAACCTCTTGGTCTGGAAGTAGCGTGGGGAGCTCTCTCCTCACAACACAAGTACTATGCTCAGGCTTTATCTGCTCTGTTTCCAGCAAGGCCTGCCCTTCCCTCAGGGGCACAGCTTGTCCCTTCTCCAGCGTTCAGCGTCAGTCTGACCTGGCACAGTGTCCAAGACAGAGCTGTGAGCAGAGGCAGAGCTGCTTGCCCCTCTTGGCGGATTAGACACCTGTGCCACTGTCAGCATTTTCCTTGGGCTCAGCTGGAGCTGGGCACGGGAGGCCAGCAGGGTTTAACAGTCTTAAACTAGAAGCAGTAGGGACGCCCACTCTCAGATCCCCCTCCCTTGTCGTGGTTGGGGGTTCCTGTCTATTCATGAGGGTTTTCCAGGAGGGTAGGGTATCTGTGTGGTGAGAAACTAGGTCTGTTTGATAGACCAGGACATGCATCTCAGGCTAGGGGAGACATTTATGCCAGCCTTTCACCACTAACTGGCATCCCTGATACATTGCTGTCCCATTTCTGAGTTAGGGGAAGGGAGACCTCAGAGTCTTCTGGTAGAAAATGTGTTTCTCAGGACTTCCTTTGCATGGTGCTGAGTTTCTGTGGAAATCTGTGGCCGCAGCAGATCAGGGAAGGTGTCTTCTTAGCCTCCTGCTGCTGCTCAGGAGTTCCTCAGTCAGTCAGCTTAGTTCCTCTGAGACATCCTGGAAGGATGAATCCTTTTGGCACTGCCTTTGCCCCTGCATTCGGACTGAACCTACCAACTCCCTCTTTAGCTAAGGCTGGTTTTACTTGCGATTCTCAAGCTTCAACTGAGTTCTGGGGTTCCAGGAGTGCTCGACCATGCCTGTTTTGATTCTTTAGTGTAAATACTTGAAAACCAGGCCTTGCTTTTTTTCATTCCAGTGGACAGTGAGCGCTCCTGTAGCCATGAAATTGAACTCTAACTTCCCAAGGCATTTGGTGTGTAGGCTGGTGCAGTGATGTGCTTGCCTCTGAACTGTGTGTGTAGCTTTCTGACTTCCTAGCTAATTGGAGGTGGTGGGGTGGTGACTAACCCTTCCCTGACCTGTTCTCCAGACTCATTCTTGAGCTGTATGAAGCTGCTTCCTTCGCACTGCTCATGAGCCTGCCTAAGGAAAACCACAGACCCTGGCACTGATGCTCCTTTTCTTTCCTTCTCCAAGCTGGCTCCTCCAAGACCCGAACATGAAGCTGAGAACAACGTACCGTGGCTTCACTAAAGCAGTGGACCTTTATTTTGACCACCTGATGGCCAGGGTGGTGCCACTCCAGGTAAAAGAAGGAAGACCTTTTGATCCTTTCCTGACTGCCTTCTGAACAGCAGGCAGCCCTTGGTAAACTCCCAGATGAGAATCCAGCGGTTCTTCTCAACACACCCATACATTCTTCACCACTGTGTGAGACCTGGAGGACTGCAATACTTACATTTTCAAACAGTGCACCCTAGTGTGGTCTCAGTCAGTGCTGAAATGACAGCTGGGCATGAGGACTCATATTAGTCTGTGCGTCCAGAGCTCCAGTGGGATGAGGACTCATATTAGTCAGAGCTCCAGTGGGGCTTGAGTAGATAGGATGCCCTAGGAACTGAAGCATGCATGTGTCAGAGTCTCTGCAACACAGTGACTCGGTACTGCGTGGCACAGCATGCATGGGAGGCCCAGGATAGGACAGAAGAGAGTTGTGTCAGTACAAAGCTCTAACTGATGTTTTCTAAAGTACTCCCCTATGTTACCAAAAGGTGCTGTACAATTCACACTGGACCGTTCAAAACAAATATACTAAAATGAAACTTAGGGAGGAAGCATCTTAATGTTTTATGCAACAATTACAAGCAATAACAAACAGGAATGGAATTAATTAACCCAGTTGCTTTGTAAAACCACAAAGAATGATATCCGGAAATTAGTACAGCAATAAAAAACTGGTGTGCTGACAAAAAAAAAATCACTCTTGGGTTAATGGTTTGGAACATTCCTAATAGCATAAGTCAGAATGAACAGCCGGATGAAACAGGTTGTTGGGGAGAGTTTGAAAGTCAGATAAGCAAGGAAAAACTTTTATAAATATGTCCTAATATAACTTGAGCCATGTTTATATTTACAAACTACTGCCTATTTATAGAAAATCTTCATTGTAAATCAGATGTAACTGAGTGCCTTTTTATTTACTAAACCAGGCTTTTTAAATATGAAAGAACCAAGAAGCTTGGAAGTTTTTAGCTGAGGTTTTCCCTCAGGGAACAAGGTTGCTGAGATGGTCCAGCACATTTTGTGGTGGGAAGAGCAGGGAAGGTTGTTCTAGGAATGCATTCTGAGTCATGGGAATAATATAACCAGTCTTGTGCATGGACACAGCACAGTTGTTTCACACGCTCTTTTATTGTGTAAAATGTATGTAAAAAAAGCTGGCCCTTTCAGGTATAAGAATCCTCCTTATCAGAGGGGACATATTCCAAGACCCTTAATGGGTGCTTGAGACCACAGATAGGAGTAAACTCTACATATATGACATGCTCCTTTTTATAGATATTTATAGTGAAGTTAAATGGATCAGACACAGTAAGACACGAAGGCTAATAACATCATAAAATATAACAATTTATAGCAATATACTGTAATAAAGTCACTAGAATCTCTAATCTTATACTTTAGGGCCATTTTAAAGTACAGCCAGGGCTACTTGAACTTACATAGTGAAGTCCTGCAATTCCTCAGAGACTGAGGTGGCCCTAAGTGACTGACAGACAGGTTGTTTACTGCAGGGACAGCCTGGACAAAGAGATGACTTACAGTCAGGTTGAACATGATAGGATGGTGCCAGCTCCTGTCAGATTACTCCTCCCATTAAATCTATGGACAGCTTAAAATTTACGAATTGTTTATAAGGAACTTTCCATTTCATACTTTCATACTGTCATTTGTCATGGGTTATTGAAACCTGTAGTACAAACCCACTGCTGTATGATGGCTTAAAAACAGCAGCTAGGGAGAAACTATTCTGTGACAGAAACAACAGCTAGGGGAGCTATGACAGCTTAAAACATCGGGAAAGCTAGAAAAGTTCCCAAAGCCAGAGGTTCAATCAATCAATCAATCAGTCAGTCTATCCCCTCCACCCTCAACCCCTGTTGTCTCCTCTGTCTCCTCCTTCCCATCTTGGATGGCTCACCTGTGAAGGTGTGTATTCTGTCTCTAAAGTACCCCGCAGACTATGGTGTTTTTCATAAGGACTCTAATCCACTCATGAAGGCTCCATCCTCATGATATAATCATTTTTCAGAGGTTCTGTCTCTCAATGCCATTTGAGGGTATGATTTCAGTCTATATATTTTGATTGACACAATTCAAACTTTTAGCCTTCTAGGTCAGGAAAATGTGGAAACAGTGGAATTGGGAAGTGGTGCAAACCACTGCTATACAAAACTTCAGGAACATCTGAAGTCACCTAGGAGGGAAATGTGGGCTTCAGGAGAGAGCAGGTATAGTGCAAGAACAGGAATTCCATCAGCTTCTAAAAATGATGAGAAAGATGAGGGATATAAGGACGGTATATGAACATAAAAAGGCACTTACAGCAAGCACTTGGCCATCATTACCTTAAACAGAGAGACACTCCAAGCAATTCCACCAAATTCAGGAAGAAGACAAGGATGTCCACTCTTTTCATACCAACTCAACAAAGTACTTGAAATCTTAGCTAGAGCAATAAGACAATTGCAGGAGACCAAGGGAATACAAATAAGAAAGGAAGAAGTCAAGGTATTCATGTTTGCAAACAATATGGTTATATATGTAAAAGACCCTGAGAACTCCACCAGGAAACTTCTACAGCTGAAAGACATTTTCAGTAATAGTAGCTGGGTACAAAATTAATACAAAACCAGTAACTTTCCTATATACAAATACTGAGAAAGAAATCAGGAAAACAGTATCTTTCGTAATAACCTTAAGACTTGTTCAATAAAAATTTTAAGACATTAAAGAAATAAATTGGAGAAGATATTTGAAAATAGAAAAATCTTCTATGCTCATGAATCAGTGGGATTAATATAGTAAACATGGCCACCCTACCAAAAGCAATCTACAGATTCAATGCAATCTCCATCAAAATTTCAACACAGTTCTTTACTGAAAAAAAAACCCTGAAACTTTATATGGAAACAACAAAATATCCAGGATAGCTCAAACAATCTTGAATAATAAAAGAAATGTTGGAAGTATCACTATCCCAGATTTAAAGTTGTTACAGAGCTCTCCTAATAAAAACAGCATGAGGTTGGCATTAAAACAAACATGCCAATCAATGGAACAGAATTGAAGATCCAGAGATAATTCTACACACCTGTGGATACCTGCTTTTTAGCAAAGAATCAAACGAAAATACACACTGGAGAAAAGATAGCATCTTTATCAATGGTGCTGGTTAAACTGGATGGCTACAGATGGAAGAGTGCAAAAGATCCGCATCACCCTACACGTAACTCAACTCCAAATGGATCAGAGACCTCAATTTAAAACCCGATTCTTTGATAGAAGAAATGTAGAGATTCACATGAACTCATTGGCATAGGAAAGGACTTTCCTAATGGAACCTATAGCATTGGGGTCAATTAATGAATGGGTCCTCATGAAGTTAAAAAGCTTCTGTACAGCAAAGGACATCATCATTTTACCAAGTGGCAGCCTACAGAATGGGGAAGATGTCTTTATCAATTATACACCTGACAGAGGTGGTTGATGACTCAGAAACTGTGGCAGCATGCACAAAACCTGTACAAGTTTAAGCCAGGCACAATCCCAGCATGGAGAAGGGGAAGTGAACAGAGTTCATCTCTAACCAAGAAGCTATCTGGGATTGCCAGGAGAGGGAAAGTCAGTTTTCTCCAATGGAGTGACACTGTGTATATCAACCACACCCCAGGGCAGGCAACAACTTAGGAATAGGTGGACAATACAATACAAAATACATTGTGTGTTTTTGTCTTTTTTGTTTGCTTGTTTTACTTTGGTATTTTTGTCTTTGTTTTGATTTTCTTTTATCATCAAATGAGAGAGAAAGAATATGGAGTTGGGTGGGTTGGGAAGTAGGGAAGAACTAGGAGGAGGTGGGGAGGGGAAAGAATATGATCAAAATATATGAAGAAAACTTAAAAAGCCAATTAATATTAAAATTGATTTCCACAGACAATGTCATCATGCCTTATCACATGACTTTGATAACTGGCTTTTTAAATTTAAAATTTTCCTCAAATTTGAGGGATTTTCAACTATTCAACTATTCTTTTTTCTGCTGCTGTTCCTTCCTCCATTCCTCCTCCTCCTCCTTCTACTAGAAGAAGAAGAAGAAGAAGAAGAAGAAGAAGAAGAAGCTTCTTCTTCTTCCTCCTCCTCCTTCCCCCTTCTCCTTCTCCTTCTCCTTCTTCTTCTTTTGTTTTTGTTTTGACAAGGTCTTGCTGTGTAGTCCAAGCTGACATCAAATTCGCTATATATACAAGCTGGTCTTGGACTTCCAATCCTTTTCAGCCTCCCAAGTGGTGGGATAACAGGTTCATGCCCTCATGCCTGGTCAGTCATTATTTCTTCAAATTCACTGTTGATATAGTTCCCTTTTCAATTTAAATTTTTATTCTTTGAGAATTTTTTGCATGAGTATTATGTTTACTCCATTTCTACGCTGTCTCCCTCTCCCTCCAACTTTTTCCATGTCCCTCCCCCTCCCACTTTAATTATGGACCCCTTCTTTACACACACACACACACACATATACACACATACATATGTATGCTCCCGCTGAGTTCATTTAGTGTTGCTTGTATATTTGCTTATTTAGTGCTGACCACTTGTTTGTCGGATAACCCATGGGGAGGCTTGTTTCTAGAGAAGACTGACTCTTCTTCTCTAATTTGGCATTAATTGCCTATAGCTCTTCATCTAGGGGTAGGGCATCATCTCTTTTTCCTCCTCCTCTTCTTCTGTCCCTTCCTTCTCCATTTCAAAGAATATGTGTATTGGTCTGATTAATGGTGTCCCCTAAGTTCATTTGGCCCTGTTCATATTTTTTTAATTCATTTTTCTTTTCTTTCCCTAAGGTAGATAACTTCAAATAATCATTTCAAGTTCATTTATTGTTTACTTTGTCTAGTAAATCTTCTCTATGTGTGTGTGTACACGCTTTTTAGTTTTTTCTGTTTTTTCCATTTATTCTTTTATAGTTTCATATATGAAATATTTATCACACATATGTATATGTTCTTTGATCAAAGCCCTCCTTTTTCCATCAAATGAAGCCCCAACCTTTCCCCCCTTTTCTGGTTTGTGGTTCTTAGCATCCAACCTAGGGCATAGCACATGCTAGCAAAGTGTTCTTCCACTGGATTATGTTCCTTATGCCCATGTTTCCTTGTGTGTGTGTATGTATGTGTGTGTGCCTCAAGGCTTTTTGGTTGAACATTAGACATTGAAAAAACAATTATCTTTCCTTGTCTTTGCAGATGGTCAGGGAAAACCTTTACTAACTAATGGCATTTTGAACTTAGAAAATCAGCCCAGAATGAAGATGCATAGTCTCTTATATTTCCTGGATATATGTTCTATCCATGCCCAAACCCTGATTTCCTTTGCATGTCATTGTGATGGATTTAAATTTAGATATTATGGTTCGCACAACCCATTTAGCTTATACTTGTTTATCTCTTTGCCCTAGTATAAGTATGGGGGACCCATCATTGCTGTGCAAGTGGAGAATGAATATGGTTCCTATAACAAAGACCGTGCATACATGCCTTACATCAAGAAGGTAAGGGCCATTTAATACATTTCTTTATACCCCTTCCCTGAAATATATTACAGACTATGACATGGTGCCCTAATACTTTCCTGAAACTAATACACCATGCCTCCCAACACCACCTTATTAATTAGTGAATTTTCCAGCATTTATTTCTACAGAGTTATCACTTATTTACCCTTTGTTGATTGAGTTTACTATGATATGTTTAGTGCTCAAATAGCATTGTTTGTTGTTTTGCTCTTTTGGCTTTTTTTGAGGTACCTGCCACCCAGCTCCCAAATAAATCACACATAGAGCCTTATTCTTAGTTATAAATGCCTGGCTTTAGCTTAGGTTGTTTTTTTTTTGCCAGCTTTTCTTAACTTAAATTATCCCTACTACCTTTTGCCTCTAGACTTTTATCTTTCTCTATTTCTGTATACCTTTCTTTAATTCTTTCTCTGTGGCTTGCTGTGTAGTTGGATGGCTGCCCCTGCTGTCCCCCGCTCCTAGTTCTATCGTTCAGTTCTTGGTTCTCCTATTTACACTCTGCCTGCTAGCCCCGCCTATCCTTGGCCGTTCATCTGTTTATTAGAACCATCAGGTCTTTTAGACAGGCATAGGAACCCAGCTTCACAGAGCAGCGTAAACTACAGTCACATACCTGAAAATAATATTCCCCAACAATAGAGTGTCACCGGGGCTAAGAATAAAAGAATTACCTTAATTAAGTGGAGGTGATGAAAGCTTTGTGGAGTGTCTCCCTCATCCTAGCATAAAGCCAGATAGGTGGTTGTACATGGATTTTATTGAGGAAACGTAAAGTCCCTGACTAGCTACATACCATGCTCATCCTGAGGACCTCTGGGACGGTGCTCAGGCATCTGATTCTAGAGTGACAGGGCAGGTGAGAACTGCCAGTTCACATGGCATGCCAGAGAAGGATGGTAGGGGGATAGCAAAGAGAGGCCTGACATCCAGATCCGATTTCTCTCCCTTGGTTGCCAAGGCTTTGAACAAATGCCTGTTTCCCTAAGCTTCCTTTTATCTTTCACAAAGTGAGGTTAAAAAGAGCGCCTTCCTCTTTCATGTTATGTGAAGTCAAGTGGCCTGGTACACAGGAAGGTGTCAATAAGCGACTTGGGTAGTGTTGTTGGCATTTCTTTCAGTGCACTCTGGAGGGCTGGCCGTGGTGTGAGCTCTCTGTGTTTGGCTGACTGAATGTTGATGGTGTATCTACTGCTGTCACCCCCAGTTTCATTTTCCGTCTAGAAATCACTTCTGTTCTCACAGACTGGAGACTGACGCTCACATGCTCCAGAGTCTAGTCTCTGACTTCATGCCTCTTCCTTCTTACTTGAGGAGAGCGCTCTTAGTAGGATACAGGCTGTCTAGGAAGGGTGGGATTCCTCAGGTTGAAAAGGAGCAAGGTAAGCACTTGTCCATATTCTGGACAGAGCACACATCTAGCTTCCTTGTCCTGGGTTACCTGGAAAAAAGCCTGTTCTGGGCACAGACTCCAGAATCTCTCTTGCTCTGGTCCTTCTTCAGTCTCCTCAGAGCACTGGGCCATCTCCAGCAGTTGTTTACCAGTGATGCAGCTAAGGAAAGTCCTGAGGAGCATCAGGAGTAGAGACTAGCTCCTTAGGGGACCTTGTCTGTACAGTCCTGCTTCCCTGATGCCCAGAGCTCCACCTGCTTGAGGCTCTTGGGAGAATTCTCCTCTGAACTGTATATAACTTCTCCTGGCGGTGTTGGCAAGATGTGCATCCCACTGGCATTGAATGACCTTGGCCATGATCCCCTCAGCGTTCTGAGTCCTACTTTTATCATTTACAAAATGGGCACAAGAGTGCCTCTTCCTAAGGCTTCTGAGTGTGGGAGCTCTGTGCTTGGCAGTTGGCTGATACTTGGGAAATAGTAACTGGCCTTTAAAGGGTAAGGTTGGAAAATTAATGCCTGTAAAGTTAAGGGTGTAGAAAATGAAGTGTTCGGTGTCAGTGAGTAACTAGTTGGTACTTGAAGAAGGTTGTTCCAGGGCTTTTAATAGACATTTCGCCAATATTCCTCATGGCTTAAATGTTCCAGCCCCTGTCATCCTGAGAGTTGGAGCCCTTTCTACTCTGTCTTTACAGCACATGGGTCTGGCATTAGGGTTAGATGTTACTCCTCTGTTCCAGAAGAATTCAGTGGAAATAATCATTTTTGAGGACTGTTTGAGTCCAAGGTTCCAGAGTGGAGTCTGTGTGGGTGGACACGTTCTGAGTTCAGCCCCACCTCTCACATGACCTCTGTACTGATCACACTTCATTCAGACCTTCTGACATTGTCTGTACTGTTCAGATGTTGGCTATGAAGAGTACAGGAGACAGTCAAAGTGCTCAGTGTCATGCCTAATGTCCTGATGTTAGCAGTTATTTGATTCCCAAGCATAGTTTCATTTATGCCCTCCAAGGATTGCTTCAAGTTCTACTGAGCGTGGATAGTATTCGATGGCCATGTCATCGTAGCCCCTGCCACTGACCAAGCTCACACAGGCTCAGAGTGGGGAAGAGATAGGCTTCTTGTTTATGGTGTGGATGAAGGGGAAATAATAGTGTTCCACTGGCGACCTGACCCTCTTGCTGGAGCTCTGCAGGTAGTTACCATGTGATAGCATGGTATCTAGCTCCAGTGAGCCAGCGTCTGAGTAAGCTTATGTGTATCCCCAAACTGACCAGACCTCCAGGAGCACCTGAGGCCTGCCAGAGCTCAGCAGCCCTGTCCTTTGCCACACTCAGAAACCAAACATTTACTGAATATTGTAGGCATAGACAACATGCAGAGACACACTTTGCTAGATTTCTCTTTCTTTCTGTACCTCAGCTTCAGCAGTGACCCTGTAGGAGCTCTGAGAGATGAGGACTGAGTTTAACTTGCCTTTTATCCTCCAAACAGGCCTTGGAAGACCGTGGCATTATAGAGATGCTCCTGACCTCAGACAACAAAGATGGCCTGCAAAAGGGAGTGGTTGACGGAGGTACCTGAGAAGGAGGCTGCCTGCCTGACTCTTCTGCACAGTCCTTTGAGCATGGAGTTTCCCTGGTGCCTGTGGTGTGCAGGGCTTCATTTTCTGAGCTGCAGGGCTATCAGGCTCCACAGCAACTCCCATGGCCCCTTCCTCTTCTTTTTAGCAAATGCCTTACCATAGATCTTCCAGATACCTAAGTACTAGGCCAGCTGTATCTGGTCATTGTTCTTGCTAAGCACATAGGGCACTCAGCATGCTACAGGTGGCTGCCCCCATTGGCAGGTTTCCTTTTATCAGAAAACTGCAGCTCCATTTCCCCGCAATTGCATCAAACCTTGCAGTTATTCTCTGCCCTCTCCTGCCGGGCACAGCAGCCGCTGNGCATTCTTTTCTCCTCAGGTGTGTTTTGCCACCTCGGCTGTTGCCGCCCTTCCCACCTGCAATGCTGCAGTACTTCACCGATCCCCCCATCAAGCTTGTCTTAATGCAGTAGTTTGTGTCCACCTTAGAGAATGCAACCCACGGGTCAGGCCTGTGCTGCACACCTTTAATACCCGCACCAGGGAAGCAAAGGCGGGAGGGTCAGGAGTTTGAGGCCAGCTTGGGCCCCATCTTCCATCTCACGGCCTTTCTCCACTGCCTGCACTCACAGCCCCGCACATGACCCTGACTGCACCCCAGCAGCACACCTAACAGTTTCCACACACATGGCTGGCCGAGCTGCTCTCCAGTGTATGCTCTTTCCCCATCTGTTCTACCCTCCTGGCTCTGGTCTCACCCTCAGATTTGGTGACTCTGCACACTTTCTGGGAATCTGCATGGCTCGCTTCCCTGGCGGTCTTTGCAGTGAGGTTTTTCTCTGAGCACCCTGTTAGACCGTGCACCCCATTCACAAGGTTTAGCTCACTCTGCCATTTTGCCTTTTAACCTTTGGAATAGCTGGCTTAACTTAGTTCTCTATCATCTCCTAGCAGCAGTGAGCTCTGTGGGCCTGGGCTGTCTCATAAGGCCTGTGCTTAAACATGTGCTCCCTCATGATTCATGCTGACAGAGGCTGAAGAGCCCTCTTCTGAGTACCCCTTCTGTGGGCCTCTGTGCTGTGCAATAGCGCCTCCTCCTGTCCTGTTTGTTTTGTATTTCCCTCTCTAGACTGACCTGTTTGTAGATGGTGACTTTTAACTTGACTTCCCTTCCACAATACCTGGCATGGTTGCCTCTGGAATGACTGTTGGGTAGATGGAGAGGAAAAGGCTCTTATCTACAGAAAGTGCCTTGAATGAAACAGTCATGCTCTTTGGTTCTAACAAAGATCAGTAGTGATTCCTGTTAGTTCCACAAGGTGGCACCATCCACTCATGTTTGCTAGCAAGGCCCATGGGATGGGGGTTATGGGGTGTGAGACAGCCTGTAAAAGGCTTTTGAAGGTGCTCTCTCCATTCCCACCCATTCTCCCCTGCAAGCTCCCACCATTGGGCAGTAGAGATCATTGCTGCCTGGAATAATTATTTTTAATTAAAAAAGTTAAAGCATTCATTCCTATGGCCTATAAGTAAAATAATAATAATTTAAAAAATTTATCAAGAAATACACCTTCTTCCTCATCTCATTCCCCAGAAACAACCATCTGAAACTGTACCTTTTACTTTCGACTTTCACCTTGCCTTCCTGTTTCTATGCAGCCCACACATGCAACTCTACATCTATTGACTTAGCATTCTGAAGCTGTCCTTCTGTTTCCGTGGATGGCTGGGCTTTCCTTGGTCTCACACACCTTCCCTTTCTCACTGGTGCAGTTACAGGGCTGATGTGCATCTTTGCTGCAGGTCTGCTGGTGGGCTTCCCTGCTTTGCAGCGTGGGAAGCTGCAGGTCTGCTGGTGGGCTTCCCTACTCTGCAGCTTGGGAAGCTGCAGGTCTGCTGGTGGGCTTCCCTGCTCTGCAGCATGGGAAGCTGCAGGTCTGCTGGTGGGCTGCACTGCTCTGCAGCNGCTCTGCAGCGTGGGAAGCTGCAGGTCTGCTGGTGGGCTGCACTGCTCTGCAGCGTGGGAAGCTGCAGGTCTGCTGGTGGGCTGCACTGCTCTGCAGCATGGGAATCAGGTGGCGCGTCAGAGTGCTTAGGCCTCACCATTGCACTTGGTGTGCCATGTAGAGCTTAGTGGAGTCACCATGCCATTTGCTTTTCTTTCATCTCAGATCTTCCTCTCTTTCCTTCCTTGCTCTCTCTCTCTTTCTCTGTTGTGGGAGACTGCTAGTTTGTTCCAGGTAGCCTGGACCTGGAATAATCACACAGAAACTATATTATTTGCAATACTGTTTAGCCAATAGCTTAAGTGTATTTCTAGCTAGCTATTACATCTTAGATTAACCCTTTTCTATTATTTTATATTTTACCATAAGGCTCATGGTTTACTGGCAAGGTTCCAGCTGGTGTCTGGCCTCTGTCTCCTGCTGAGGCTACATGGCTTTCTCTCTGACTCCGCCTACTCTCTCCTCATCTATCTGCTTGGAATTCCTCCTTTTCCCTATTCTGTGCTGCAGTAGGCCAAAAGCAGCTTCTTTATTAACCAATGGTATTCACAGCACACAGAGGGGAATCCCA
>LOEQ01003784.1:138433-155990 GCA_001685075.1 Bramus lutescens
CTCTCTCTCTCTCTCTCTCTCTCTCTCTCTCTCTCATACACACACATACACACATACCCAGTTCAGGCTGTCCTCAAACTCATGATCCTTTTGCCCGGTCCTCCTGGGTGGGGGATTACAAGCATTTCCTGCATGCACATGGGGCTCATCCTGACCTTTGTCCCCAGCCTTGTCACTCCTCATCTCTCCTGGTAAATGTCTTTACAGAGACCTCCCTAGCTCCCATTCTATGCCTCCCTTATTTTTATTCATTACTTTCATTAGTTCTGCATGCCCTGACTTTCTGTTAGGATTGTACCCAGTTTTTGAGGAGAGATAAAGCTCTCAAGATGGGTAAAGGAAGTGAGCATATCTCTTGTGGGGGCAAGGATGCCATGGGGACTGTCACATCAGGAACCTCAAATATCAGCGTCTAGAGCTACTATAGAGGCCGTCTCTGGTTCTTGCTACAGATATTTGAGGAACAAATGTGAGGGATGCTTAGGAGCCCCTTGCTTAAGAATCTCCTTCATTCCTCCCTTCTAGTCCTCACCCCATGCTCCCACCCCACTGAAGGGATGGACACTGGAGCAAAGGAGGCTTGACAGCAGGGCTGGGAGGATGCCTGTGAATGGAGAGGGTCCCTTTCATGGTGCTCAGAGTGGAGGAAGGACTTATGGAATCTGGTAGAAAGAAACAAACCCAACGTCCTAGGCCCTCCATGGTTTTCAGTTTCCCAGGGTTCTTTGGCACCTTGTGCTCACATCCCTTCTGCATTTGCTCCCTGCAACCACTTTCTATCCCTGTCTTGAATGTGGTGGCATGTCAGGACCTAGCTGTGTGTGTGTGTGTGTGTGTGTGTGTGTTCAGCTAGCCCTGTGCATTGGGTTGACTTTGAGATTTTAAACAGAAGGAATGAAAGGAATGGTTAGCTTTAGACAGGGAGAGTTCTAGTTGGGGATCTTCCCCTGTGGGTTGCTAGAAGACAGTGACATCCCAGGATAATGTCTTGGTGTGAAGGGTCCTGAGTTTGCAGCCCTGCTCTGCTGCTCACAAATTGTGGACCACGAGGGAAGTGAAGCTTCTGTACCTTCACAGCCTTAGCTTTGTTTTCTTTGCTGGTTACCATGGTCTGATCTCCTGAATGGTAACTGGGACTGGCCAGTCTTTTAGTCACTCCTGAGCCCATTCATCTGCAGCTGACCATTCAAGTGGACTGTAAGCAAGGGTTCTTGGAGTCAAGTTCTACAGCTGGCTGTGGCTGTGGCAGGGCCATGGCCACTAGCTAGCAGCAGCATTTTTCTTGAGTGTGCATTTCACTTATGGAAAGCTGTATACAATACTGGTTACATTTTAAAAATAAACCCATCATGGAATAGAGTAGACTGAATTCTTATCAAGAAATGAGACATGAGTCTTCATTGAGATCATTGCCCTTGACGTAAAGGCTTCACCATTGCACTTGGTGTGCCATGTAGAGCTCAGGCTCTGGTTCCTACGGCAGTAGTTCAGAGAGCCTTTACTCTGCCTGCAAACATTATGGCCAGTAAAATCAGATCCTGAGAGTTGGGGCTCTGCTCTCTAGTGAATGGTGGGGTTTCCAAGAACACAATATAGGCTAGTCTCTCAGCATCACGACAGCCAGCTTCTAATGGGAGGTGGGAAGTGTCTGCACTAGCTATATTATTTTATGCTGGCGGATTGAAGATTTGGGTAATTCAAAAAGTCTTTGTGACTTCAAGACTATGTTTTCTTTCTCTGTTGCCTTCCCAGTGCTGGCCACCATCAACTTGCAGTCACAACAGGAGCTGAAGGAACTAAACAGTGTTCTCTTATCTATACAGGTAGGTCTGGCCCAAGAGATGCTGGGGATCTTCTAGCTTGAGTGCAGGGATTCCATATGCCTGCACCATGCCTGGAGTTCTGTGATGGGGAGGACTCTTAGCTCTCCCAGCCTCTTGACCCATGCCACATTGCCTGGGAGGGAAGCAGCTTAGAGGCTCTGCTCTAAAGTTTTGCGGTGTAAACTGATGCCATCCAAGTGTGCTGTGCTCTGTTGAGAAGGGCACCTTTTGAAGCTTTTGGCTTTTATGGATTCTGCAAGCCACAGTCTTGCTTTGAGGGATTGAGAGTGAAAAGAAGCCTCTCTGTCCTGTAGTGTAGAATGTACCCTACCCTAACCTTCAGTGCCTCATTAGCACTGGGAATGTTTCTGTTATCCATAGGACAGGAGGCCTGGTTGATTCCAAGTTGAGACGAGAGAGAGGTTTCTGAGTGTTTTTCACCTTCTTCAGATTGATGGTCACACATAGCCCCATTCCAGTTGATGTCTCTGGTTTGTGTGTATCTCCTAAACAGACAGATGTGATTGGGGCCAAGCTGCATCTCATGTCCAGAACAGAAAGCCCATCTCAGCCTGCCTTATGGAAGGGTGTCAATGTCCCCAGCTTGCCCCCACCCATTGCATATCCACCAGGGTCCTGGAGTAAAACTGCTAAGAGTGTATCGACATGGCTAGTTGCCCATGGGGATCCTGAGCCAATGGGGTGGGCATACTCGAGGTCCACTGAGTAGGTTGTTTGTTCCAGCTGTTGGCCTTTCAGAGTAGGGATGGTATCCTCAGGTACACTCATGAAGTCATAATGACAGGTAGTACCTTGTAAGGTAAATATGTATGTATGGTGTGGCTACTTCTGCAGCATAGATGGTGGCCAGGAAGGGGCAGGAAGGATCTTAGGAGAAGGACCGGTCTGATCGCTGGTAGACTTCCCAGAGAGGAGGGAGAATGCAGGTACATGTTTGGGTTCAAGTGGAACTCTTTCTTCTCATTTTCTTTCTCCCAGAATGTCTTAGGTCTTTTCTCTGCAGGGGTGCCTGGTCTGTCTTCCTTCATGACTGATTATAGGGCCTCTGTCTTTAAGAATCTGTAATCTACATGGGAAGAGAGAATCACGAGCTATTGTCTCAAAGTGGCTGAGCAGAGCTGCAGTTGGGTGCTGCCAAGGGAAATACAGTTCCCTGGAGCTGCTTAGGATCCACTTGGTCACCTATTGTGGGACTTTGGACACACTGTTTGGCTCCTCTGTTTCTATTTTTCCTTTACTTGAGTAGATATAATGAGAACCTTGACTTGAATAAGGTAATGTTTGAGAAGTACCTCACTTTACTGGTGTCTGTGTTGGTCCCTAGGAATCCTGCCATGCCAGTGCCATTGGGCTGGCTGTCCTATCAGCAGAATGGCACTGGTGAAGTACTTTCTTGTATAGTCCAGGACATCTGCCCTTGCTTAAATAAATGTCTTTGTCTAAAGGGCTTCATTGAATGAACACCAGAGACCCCAGTACTGGTCAACTCTGGGGTGTTCATTAGTCCTCGCATGTATGCCCAGTGAGGAAGGTGATTTGTGCTAGAGATTTTTTGAGTACTTCCTATCTACCACAGGTTTTATACACATCATTTGATCTAATTCTCCCAGCAAGCCCAGGTGCCAGCCACTGTTACTGCTACTGCTATTCATGGTTAAGCAAAGAGACAGAAATTGGATAAGGCACCCAGAAGATAGTCAGCTTAGGGTTGGTTGCACCACATTTTGCAGTGAGACAGCTTGGTCCATTCTGTACATTCACTCCTTCCCTGCTCCAGAGAAGGCCTTAAGCAAACAAATCCACAGTTGGCACTAAAGGTTGCTGGAATTTAGGACTTTGGCTGCTTTTCCCTTTGGGGTGACTTAAATGTGTGCATAGTATGGGATATCTTGGGATGTAGACAGTTTGTAAAGAAAAACAAAGCTGCTCCTTGCTGAAAAAAACAAAAAACAAAAACCTGTGACTATGTTGGATTTTAAACAGGGACAAGTGGTACCTTCTATACCATGGACAATTAAGTATACCCCATCTCTCTGGAACATGTTCTATTCCTTTTTATGCAGTTTCAAATGTCAGGCCAGCCCATGAGAGAGGATACTTAATCAGCTGTCACTGAATAAATGAGGAATGCTTCCTAGCCCAGAGCATAAAATCTTAGCAAATGAGTCTTTTACATCTGCCTAGGTGTTTTCAACTTTTGCAAATGTGGTGGAATCAAGCATAGTACCCAGATGGTCTCCTTATGCTTAGAGAAAGCAGATGTCACTTCAGTGTTCTGAAGTAACAATTAAGACTTGATCAATATCCTAGGGAAGAATGGATCCAGAGTGTAGCTGTAGAGCTTGCACCATGAGTAGCAGCTCTGTCAAGATCTGATGCTCTGGTTTGGTTCTATAAACTGTTGTTTAAATCAGAATTGAAAGAAGACCCATCCTGAAGCCTGCTGACTTCCAGATACAGGAAAGCAGTAATTTTGGCTTGTTGCATCCACAGTGTAGCTCTTGAATGTACTCATCCAGAATAGGACATTCTTCTTCCCTGGTAGGGGGTAGGCAAATGTTGTCTTGAGCCGTAATGAAATCCAACCAATGTTGGAAAGGGCATCTAAGGTACTTGGCAAATTCTGATGAAGTCTTAGTTTGAGCACAGACTTGTGTCTTCTTGCTAGCACCCATCATGCTCTCTCAAAAGCACATTAAACATCAACTCTGGTAGCCACTTCTACATTATACCAGCAGGTGGTGAGGCCACGTGTGGTGAGTGAATGATCTTCATCTGTGCTGTGCACCTACAAGCCACTCAGGCAAGGGGTAGATTGCCAGGGAGGACAAAGGTACTGGGGTTCCTTCCAAGAAGGGTGCCACTCTCTCCCTTTGGACTAGCCAATCTTCCTAATTCTCATTTTGTGGTACCCAGGGGATTCAACCAAAGATGGTGATGGAGTACTGGACAGGGTGGTTTGACTCATGGGGTGGCTCCCACAATATCTTGGATTCCTCTGGTGAGTGCTTTATTTTGCCTATATCTAGTATGTATGTTGACCCTGAGCAAGAATGTGTTTTACATTCCTTGGCATTGTGTATGGAGTTGTAGGATGCTGGGATCATGGAATCATTTGTGTTCATACTCAGCTCTTGGTATTTCAGAGTCTTGACTTGAAATAACGGTAGGACTTTCATCATTGCTTTTCTGTGTTTTTGTAATTAGAAAAGAAGTATACTTATTCCTAATATCTAAGAACTGTAGGAAAGTTTAAAGAAGAAATAAAAGTCCTTGAGTACATACCAAGCACTTTGATGTATTTAACAAAATAGGCAGCCCACAGTGTTTCTCCAGACAGAGCTAGAGACAGATTGATCAGATCTTCACACCCATCCACACCCANCACGCACACCATCCTATACTGATGAATGTAGGAATACTTGGGGTAATTGGATATCACTCTCTTAAAGAATTTAAAGAGACCTGTTGTGTTGATGACTAAACCACCTTTTAGTGACCCAGTTCCTTACTGATGGTTGCTTAGTTTTGGGATTCGTTAATTGAATACTACTTAAGTGAGCATCCTTGAACATCTAGTTTTGTATAGTTGGTCTATATTTCCATATGAAAACTGCTACATCAATGCAGTTTTAATATATGTATTTACCACTCCCCTTTAAAAATTTTTTTCAGTTCACTACGTCAGTATTGAGTTTGCATTTACTGTATATATCATACAAATATCTATTAATTGACTGTTTATTTTGTTGTCGGATACTCTCTTAGCATATCCTTGGCTCATTTCCTAGTTAAGAGAGGACTTAGGGACATAGTCAGGACTATTGTGTAATGGGGACCCATCTTTTTTGCATTTCCTTGGGGCAGAGTAGCCACTGGGCAACATGCCGGCTGGTAGTGTAGAAACAGCCTACTGGATACCTATTATCCATGGAAAACTGAATGACCCAGTGATGAAATGGATCTGGAGGGAATTGGGATGTGGGGCTTCCCTTGTGCTCTGACCCATTCTAAACATCCCTCCTTCTTTGTTCTCCTTGAAGAGGTCTTGCAAACTGTGTCTGCTATCATCAAAGCCGGCTCCTCTATCAACTTGTATATGTTCCATGGAGGCACAAATTTTGGCTTCATAAATGGAGCCATGCATTTTAATGACTACAAGGCTGATGTCACCAGCTATGGCAAGTATCCCAACTGGTTCTTCCTGTTCCTCCCCAGTGTTTATAGGGTTGACACTTTTGATGGAGAGTCCTTTAGAAAGAGTTTCTATCTCCTTTCATGACTTTGGCTATATAATGTCCAGGGAAGGTATAGGCTGTGGCTGACTATCACTTCAAAACTTCTAGAGCAGTAGGTACCTGTGAACAGCTTGCTTCATTGAGGGAGCTCTTGGGGGACCAAGGGAAGGGAGGCAAATCTAGAGTGATAGTGGTAGGGATAGACTTCCCCTTCTCAGGCCCTTGAGAAGGTTTGATGTTGGCCCCCCTACTTCATAATAAAGGTGATTTTCTTCAAAATTGCTGGTTTGAGAACTCTGTACCCACAACCCAGTTCCTCCTCCTTTCTTCTCTTTTTCTTCATCCCGTTGCACTGTTCTGGGGACAGGAGAGACTGTGAAAGGTCAATGGCTGTCTTGCAGACTATGATGCTGTATTGACAGAGGCTGGAGATTATACTGCCAAATACACCAAGCTTCGAAACCTCTTTGGAACCTTCTCAGGTACAAACAGGCAGCAGATTCAAACATCCATTTGGGTCCATGCTCTTGCCCAGAGCCTTGGAGTTTCTGATGTCTTGCTATCCTACCTCAATTCCAGCTGGTCCATATTCAAGAATACTCTAAACTACTAGGAATGTAGCTCAGTAGAACTCTTGCCCAGCATGTGTAAGGCCCTGTGTTGCACCCTGAGCACTGCCAAAATCAAACAATCAAGCAAGCAAGCAAACATTCTAGACAAAGAAAGTTTGAGAGACTATTTTCATCATGGTGTGCCCCTTGTATTTGACTAGTACTAAGCCTATTTATGACATATGAAGACATGAGGAAACCCTGCCCTTGTCAATGCCTTGTGTTCTGAGTAGTTCCAGCCCTGAATAGGGCCAGTGGCTAATATTGCTGTCAAAATGAAAGGAATGCATTGAGTGTGGGTATGAGGCTGGAGGAGACAATGAGGATTGAATCTTTAAGGGAGGGCCATGGGCCATGGTTTCTGTTACAGGTATCCCTCCACCTCCTCCACCTGAACTTACTCTTAAGATGATCTATGAGCCAATGAGGCCATCTTTCTACCTCTCACTGTGGGATGCTATCCTGCTCTTGGATGACGTAAGTGCTGCAGGCTGGGCATCAGGGATAGTTATCAAGAAGATAGGACCAGATCCTTTCCAAGTGGGGTTCCGGGATAAGCAAAGCCACTCAGTGGCATTGAGGTCTCTTTGCAACCTGAGCAAAGAGAATGCAGTGGTGCTGGAGTAGGAATTGGGAAGGAACAGAAGAGCTTGAACTTGTTGCCCTCCTCTTTAGCCTCCAGGGTAGGCCTGGGTCATGAATAGAATGAAGAGTGGAGGAAGGGATGATTCTTCCCCCATGAGAAGGAAGAGGGCACCTGCAGTAGTTCATTCTTTTGTGGTGCAGAAATGATAGTGGCTTAAGGATTCTAGTAGATAACAGGACTCTAGTGTAATCTCCCTTTTCCTGCTGACCTTACTTCTGTGACTCTAATGTTAGAGCCATGAGTTTAAGCTAGTAAGAAGATAGAACAGAGAAAAGAGGTTAGAGAAACCTTGCATCCTGTCCCCGGTGTTCTTGCTGCATATGTGAAGACTTTGACTTAGGAGCAGCCTGGCTTCTGTGTCTTCTTGTGTCTCATTATGTAGCCAGTCCAGTCTGAGACTCCCATCAACATGGAGAACCTGCCAGTAAACAATGGTAATGGGCAGGCCTTTGGGTACATCCTATACGAGACCACCATCTTTTCATCTGGAGTCCTCAGTGGCCTTGTGCGCGACAGGGGGCAGGTAGGAGCATCTCCTCTGAATTCCCAGTACTTTGTAGTGATAAAGCATGGCAATATGTACCTTATTCTTTGCCTTCAGAACCAGCTGTTGCCAGTGGTTGTCTCTCTCTACTAGCTGGAGATTACACAGTCTTCCCTCCTAACTGTGGTGCTCACTTCCCTCCATACCCGTCCAGCACCTTCATAAGTCCCCATGATGGCACTTGTTTTGTTGTTCCGCAGAGGCTCCTCGCTTCTCCCTCCTGTTGACCATGACTTTCATCTGCTTACTTTGGCAGGTCTTTTTGAACAGAGTATCCATAGGATTCTTGGACTATAAAACAACGAAGATTACTATCCCCTTGACCCAGGTTTGTTGTTCCAGGGAGCTGAGTGACGGCTAGGAAACTCAGTAGGAGTCAAAGAGGAATACCAGGAAGCCAGGAAGCTCCTTAATTAAGAACTGGAAAGAGAAGGGCACACCTAGCTTTCTGACCAGTTGGGGCTCTCACTCCCATTCTCAGAGCATAGAGAATAATAGGAACACAGAGATCCCTAAGTATAGCTGGGTTATCAGGCAGTGATAACTGGTTATTGTGTTCCTGACAGGGTCACACCATGCTGAGGATCTTGGTGGAAAATCGTGGGCGAGTCAACTATGGGGATAATATTGACACTCAGCGAAAAGGTGGGTCCTACTATAGACCAGGAGAAAAGCTATCAGGAGAAAAATAACTCCTTAGGCTTGTTTATCTGTTCACCATCCAGCACATCAACAGGCCATTGGGCCCCTTTCAGGGAGGTGGTTTGTGGAGGCCTAATGCAGGGAGGTGGCCTGAGGCTACCACTGNTGGAGGTTTATTGAAGGGAGATGGTGCCTGCTTTACCTGCATGCAAGTCCTGGTTAATGCATCAGGAGGACTTGGCCACTTTCTCTTTAGTGCTTCATAACTGGATAGCTCATGTACCCCTGGACCAGCCTCCATAAGCCATGAACTGGCCTCTCAGTCTTTGTTATGAAATCTGCTTTAGTGGGCATGGGCCTCTCTGTTTGCAGGACTGTAGGTAAGGAGTAAGGAATGGGAGTATCCTGGAGTCCATGAAAGAATATAATACACCTATGTTCTTGGGTCTTCACACTGGATTTCTGTTCTCATTTCTCTCAGGAAGACTCATAGGCAATGCTCTGGGCTCAGGGGGAAGCGTCTAGACACGCAATGAACACACTGCAGTTTGCTTTCACGCCCCTCCATGAGTATCCCTCCAATACACTTGCCCGTGTCCCTGGCTTTCTGAATCATTAGACCTTTAGTTCCTTTCTTTTCCCTGTCTGTTTATATGTGAGTAGTTTCCAGCGCAGTTTAAGGAGGGAACTAAGTTAAAGTAAGATCTTCCTGTGACGAGGAGTTGAGGAAATTCCATTTCTTTTCCTCCATCTGCGTTTGTGGTGGAGGAAGCTTTCACCTCTTTTTCCTGGTCAGGAAACGCACATGTCTAGAAAGTAATGTGGCCTTAGCCCTTGGAGCTTCCTCTCCAGAAGAGCCTCAGATTCGTTATTATAGTCCTATCTAGCACTATCCACATACCAAACTAGCAGCATCTAGGCTGCCATCCTAGACCCTCAACGGTTTTCCAGTATTTCTCCACAGGCCTTAGCACTTTGCTTAGTCTTCCTTCTCGGGAGCCATCTTACCTCTTTGGTTGTTCGGGAGTTTGGAAGACCTGTCAGACTGTCCAGTCTTTATTTCCCTGGGATTTAAACTGAGTGTGCCCCGACCATCTGTAGAATCCAGCCAGTTCAGTGTTTGCAGGTCACAGACCTTCCCTCCAGAAATACATGCACTCACACACTTGTCCCTGCCGTGGAGCCTGCTCCAGGACCAGCTGTCTCCACAGTAAAGGTGCTGAGCAGCCGCCCTTCCAGTATGCAGGTGCTTACTGCTGGACACCCCTGGGATCTTATCATATCTTCACCATTTAGATGTCTTTAAAGCTAACTTTAATCTTAGGTTGTACAGAGAGTTCTGGCTGATTGACCAGGTCTTCTACTCTGAGACCCTCATGATCCACAAAATTGGGCTCTTTGTTACCATTTAGCCACATTGCCTTGCCAAAAGAGGTCAGAAGCCAGATGTCACACCCTGACACCTCAGCTTTGTCTCTGTCTTCGGGTGCACTGCTCTTTATGTCAGATCTAGGGCTCAACAAACAATGGTCTTGCTTATTGCCACTTTTAGACATCTCAAGGGAGGCTTTAGTCCAAGTGCAAAGTTCCTTAGGCAGCATCTGCTTTAAGAAAATCCTTGTTTCACCTTTCCTGGATTGTCTGCACCTGCCCTGACTGCAGCTATGCTGCCTGTCTCCCGATTGGGGGCTTTCTCATCTTTCTTTGCCTACTTTTCCAGGTTTAATTGGAAATCTCTATCTGGATAATAATCCTCTGAAAAACTTCAAAATCTACAGCCTGGATATGACAAAGCCATTCTTACAGAGGTGGGTCCCTGAGAGTCTGGTATATGAGGTCATAGCTAATATGTAGCAAGAGCCAGGAGTGCCTTGGCTCCCTGCCAGGATTCTGCAGATACAAACAGACCCAAAGGCCAAAGTGACATACCTAAGGTGAGGGGTCTGACTAGCTAGAACCTATGTTTCCAGACTAGGAAATGCCCATCCTGCTATCTTGATGCCATCCTATGACCTGGTTGGCGGGCATGTGACTTCTGGTCTTGTTGGGGGGAGGGTTGTGCTTTAGGAATTAGATGAAAGTCTGGGAGCAGATGTGAGATGGTCCTTCCCTCCTTTCCTTGCTTATATCCCATTCTTAGGCTCATCATGGACAAGTGGAGTTTCATTCCCAAAGAGCCCAGCTTTCCTGCTTTCTTCCTGGGTGCCTTGTCAGTGGGCATTTACCCCTCTGACACATTTCTGAAGCTAGAGGTTTGTAGGACCCCTTTCCTTCCCTGTCCTCCCATTTTCTTGGGACTCTGAGCCCAGTCGGCTTCAGTGGAGTGCTCTGTGACACCTGTGCCTAGAGACCTCCTTGTCTTTCTGTGTTGCCCCATATGATAGGAACTCTGTGAC
This sequence comes from Bramus lutescens, assembly GCA_001685075.1. Lineage (NCBI taxonomy): Eukaryota > Metazoa > Chordata > Mammalia > Rodentia > Cricetidae > Bramus > Bramus lutescens. Next base: position 149,355 of record LOEQ01003784.1, read on the forward strand.
TTCTCTGTGGCAGAGGAGTGGGCTCAGAGGAGAACCGCCTGTGGTACTTCTCAGTGTGTGTGTGGGTCCCTGTGAACAGTCTGAGGTTGACTGCCCTGCCTGGAAGACTCATAGCAGTGGGGTGGGTTGACCTACATCAATATCAAATGTTGGTTCACTTTGGTCCTTCAGGAGCATGGTGTATTTCTCACTGCATCTGTTTCTGGTGTGAATTTACCTTTGGGGCATTTGTAGTAAATCAAGTCTTTCCCTATTTTTTTTCCAAGGGCTGGGTGAAGGGGGTTGTATTCATCAATGATCAAAACCTTGGACGCTACTGGAACATAGGACCTCAGGAGACTCTCTATCTCCCAGGTGTCTGGCTAGAGAAAGGACTCAACAAGGTGGGACTACTTCTAGGCTCTGTCCCCTTTTCTTGTAACTCTCTTCTCATCTCTGTTCTCCTGCTAGCAAGCTGTTTCTCTACCGCTGAAATGCATGGTCATGGAATAGGAAAGGGTGGGTATTCCAGCCAACTTGTTCTTTGGCTTTGCTTGATGATGACTCTGCACTCACTGCTTCCTGCCCCCTTCCATCGTCATCCCCACATCCTTCCTCCCATCCTGCTGTCTCATTGCGCTCTTATCCAGCTGCAGGGCAGACCTCATAGTTCAACCCTTGTTTTCCACAGGTCATTATCTTCGAGGAGACAATGGCAGGCTCCGTGGTACAGTCTACTGATACCCCCTACCTGGGCAGGAACCAGTATGTTAACTGAACAACCGTCCCAGCCTTCCTGCTGTGGCTGGCAACTTCCTTCTGTCTCCTGCTACAGGAGGGTCTGCATACCTAGCAACCTCAGGGAACAAAGGGCTATAGTCAACTCAATCCAAAATCCTAAACATGAAGGGACTAAAGAGAAGATGGGGTAGCATTGTCTAGGAAACCCTCATACTGAAATGGCTTCTCTCCTGGTTTTGTGGTTGAGTCCCTTTCTGCTCCCCTAATCTTTCTGGGGAGGCCGTAGAGCTATCTCCGAGGGTGGAGTATGTAGTTTGAGCACCTTCAAAGAAGGTGCTGAAGCTGGATGGGTACTGCCCTCTTCTGGAAGTGAAAGCCTCATCAGGTCAATCTGCAGGATACAGGAAGGCTTTTTAAACATCCTAGAAAGGCATGGCCACATCCTGTAGTTCCGCTTTCTGCTCCTGAATTTGCAGGTTTGCCACTGTTTGTAGAGCAAAGAGAAAGCATGTCTTACTTGAGTCAACTTGATTTATGTTTCGACTTTCCTCAGCTAGTTCTGGGGTTCTGGAAGAAACATACATCTTTTCCTTTTCATTCTGTCTCTTATGACAATGAATCTGTTGATAAGCTAAGCTTAAGAGAAATAGACATGTTCAGTACTTATCTTCCTAAGAGAGCATTTGCTATTGTTCTGAGTGAGGAGGAGAGTCACCAAAGAGGAACAGCTTCACCAGGGGAGGAGCTGGGGATTTCGGAAGAAACCACCTCATATCCATGCTCTTTGTGAGGGAATGGCAGAAGGCTCAGCTAAGTGGCACCAGACAGCTGCTTCTGACCTCACAGAAGAATTTGGGGTTAGCTACAAGCCACAGGTCTAGCATGGGCCTTGTTTCCAGCTCAGCTGATTCACTGAGCACTCTTTCCTGACTGAAAAAGCAGCAGGGAGGAGGGAAAGTGGCCAGTGTCCGCCCTGTTGTCTCAGTCCAGATTGGAGACTCTTGTTCTAGGGATTGAGTACAATGGCTTGCTTTGGGTTTGTCACCCTAAACTGCAATAAAGCAATAGATTTGAAACAAACCTTCTTTGTGGATGTCTCCAGCTCGCCTGTGCCACTCTAAGCAATGGGAGAAAGATCCAGACACCGATGGTACCCAACTGGTGGATGGCACATGCCCTGGCTTCTTACCACTTTTCCTGATTTCAATTTTCTTTGAAATGTCATTGTGTTAAGAACAGTCCAATCTCATGTTGGTGGATAAGATTACGACCATTCTAGAAAGCCAAAACCACAATATATAACTTAGCCATAGGTGATAGTCTCTCTTCATAAATTATATTTGATATGTTCTACTCTAAGCTGGCTATCTTCAATAATAGTGAAAATCAAAGGACACACATTTGTGAGCACAGTGTCCCTAGAGAAGCCCAGTGAAGATGGATCAGGCAAGTGTAGGGTGAACGAGAGGTTCACAGCCTGGCAGGCTGGATCCCTGAGTATTGCTGAGAACAAGGTTTGCGGTGGAGTCAGGGTGTGCAGGCTTGTGTGTAGCAACTGACCTATGAGCCCTGATAACTTACTTATGGGTGGTCGTGGGGCACAGCCCATGTCTCACTGGGCCTGAGAAATTGAGTTTTTTTTTCTTGCTCACTCTCTCTTTTTTAGATGTGGTCATGTTATGTAGCTTAGGCTGGCCTTGGACCGTCAGTTCTCCTGTTGTAGCTTCCCAGGGACTGAGATGATAAGGTTGTTCCATCATGCCAACTCGAAGGGAGCTTTTTTTAAAAAAGTCCTTTATTTGTTTTTAAAGTTTTAAAATAAAATTATATGATGATTATTTGTTTACTGTGTGTGTGGATTAGGTGTATGAGTGCCACGGGGTAGGGGTATGAACGATCAGAGGACAGCCTCCTTGTGGGTTGTCAGGGTTAAGAGCAAGTGTCTTTACCCACCAAGCCATCTTGCTGGCTCTTCAAAGGGGGCTTTTAAAAGTGCAGATTACAGATGATGCTTGAAGAGCAAGTCAGACTAAGTCCCCAATTTTACCCATGCCTGCAGGTTCTTCCGAGATGTCTTGGACTATCAAGCATCCAGCTAAGATGTAGATGAGTCCAGGACTTCTTGAGGAAAGCCAGAGCCAGAGAGCAGTGTTAAATTGTCACTTTGCCTTGCATTACATAAGGGCGTGTTTCTACAAAGCTGCATTAAGCAGTGCTGTCCTTCTGTAAGGGAGCGAAAAATTCTGAGTTACAGTTTTATGCCTACATGATCAAGTATGTATTGGGCTTTCTGTAGAAACATTTTTCTCTGCTTCCCCAACCTATGCCGGCCGACCTTAGCTCTCCAGAGTGACTACCCAGATCCTGTGTGCCATGAAGCCCATCTCAGTCCCCCCAGAGTACCTCCCCTTAACCAACTTGCCCTGAGACTTTGCTCAACCCATTATTTCCTTTGTCTACTCACTGTGTGGGATCACGCCTGTGGGATCTTGACACCAACACTTTCCCGTGTCGGTTCCCATCCTCACTGCAAGTACGTGGAGAGCTGACCCTGACTTTCTGTTGCATGTGCACTACAAGGTCAGAAGCAGAACTCCATTTTCCTCTCCTACACTCTGTCCTGTATCAACAAATGGAAATTATGGCCTGTGGCCTGGGTCATTTTGGCTGCTGTCTCTTCATTCCACACCCAACCCTTACTAGGCATGTTTAGATGCAGCCACTCCCTCGTCTCCAGAGCTCATGCTCCCATCCCAGCCTCCAGCATCTTGTACCTGGCTTATCGCAGGGGCTGCCTCCCCAGTCCCCTGCCTTGGCTCATTTATCCTCAGTACAGGAAACAAAGTGGCTCTCGAAGGTCAGTTCCATCAGTGGCTCCTAATTTCACTTAGAGTAGAAACCAAAAGCTTTATCCTGGTCTCAGAGGCCAGCTGCTTCCAGGCTTTCTTTCTGACTTGCCACCCACATCTCCCATGCCATTGCTCCCACCCCTGCCCCCTGCCCAGTCAATTGCAGTCACATTACTCTTTTTTTTTTTCTGAGCTATAGGTATGAGAAGCTCTCTGCACACAGTTGGGGATGTTTCTCTCTTATCAGGATGTCTGCCTCAGATGCAGGTTGGCATGCTGCTGTTCGGCTCAAGGTCCCGTATCAGGGAGGTCTTTCTTGCCATGCTTTAAGGAACTTCTGCCCCTCCCACTACTACCCTCCAACCTCTCCAGCAGTTCCGCCCTTCTTCCAGCACCTCACACCTGAAGTGCTGCATGAGCTCCGTTGTCTGTGTGCTGGATCCTGACTAGAAGAATGCCTATTCATAGCAGGCACCTGGGAACTATTTGTTGGCTGGCTAAATTAATAAATGAGAGTAAAATAAGGCAAGGCTGAAAAGGATTACAACTGTTAAAAACCATATTTGACTTTTAATTTTGAAAACAAATTAAATAGAGTTAAATTAAAACAGACCAGGTGGTGCAGCAGCTTGGGCTCCACCCTCACACCAGCCTCTGCCTGTGGAGCTCCTAAACCCCTGGCTTAACTCCTCTGTGGTGGGCTTTCCAGCAAGGGAGCAGGGAACAGCCTGGGTTTGGAGAACAAGTTGTCAACACGGACCCAGTTCTATTTGTAACAAACTCATTCTCAAAGGCTGCAGTCCACCAGGGTTGGAATTATAAATAAATACACATGCAGCTAAGAGAGGATATTAGGTGAAAACAACTGAACTAGCATCTGCCAAAAATAATAACAATCATAAAACCCCCAATTTGTTTTTTTTTTGTTTTCAACTTCCTAAAAAGGAGCACTGGGTTTTGGCTAAGAAGGCAGCCTCAGCAGCTGGTTTGACCTTGGCATTCACTATCAGTTTCTATGAATGGGCAGCAGAGTGCCCAGACATAAATTCACTCATCGGATAGACGCCTGTGCCTATTTCCTCCCTCTCCCATGCCACCCATGTGATGCCAAGGGGTCAATTTCCAAAGCAACATCCAAAATAGAAGTGGTTGGAGGGAATATCCTGCAAGGTGGCTGTGGGATCTGATCCTATCAAAGGTTTTCCTGAAGACTGGGAAGTTAAATCCATTTCAAAATGGGCAGCCGATGCTATTCTCGGAAGGTTAGATGTGTGAACTGAGTCCCATCCACCCAAGAGTGGGTTCTGAATGACTCTCGGACCTGTCCTATGAGTTTTAATGGAGGAGGAGCTGTTAGCGGTTAAAAAATAAACACCTCTTCAGTGGGCTTGTGCCCTTTCCTTTTCCCCACTTGGAGGAAAATTGTGCTTCCAACTTGTAGGAGCTGGAGTGAGATTACCACCAGAGGGCTGCATCCAGCCGGAGCCTAGGGGCCTCTCAGATGCCGGACCCCAGGCAGATGCTTCTCCTGGGTGGGTGGGGGCAACAGCCTGGGCATACTGTTTTCTCTGGGGTGGAGGGGGTAAGTGAGCACGAGGCCAGGCTGGCTTTGCAAGCTTTCCCATTTTGCGTAAGACAGAGTGACTTCCAAAGCAGTGTGCGCTCAAGTCTCCTTTCTTCCAGTGTTCAAACAATCCTGCTCTTGTCTCCAAGTCCCCTGCTAATGCACCCCTCACAGAAATCAGTGAAGAAAGGGCTGCGGTTGCTGGGCCTCACACTTTCTCAGGAAAAGCTCTGCCCATTTATTACTGTTAACTCCAGTCCTGAGGCCTATGATTCTCAGGTTCTGGGAAGAGGGCATTTTGTTCCCGGTCCATGCCAGGCAAGGGGGCGTTGCAGCCCAGGGGTATTAGAGAGGCAGTGTGGACACTGGGGTCACATGGTTCTTAATCCAGGTCAATTAATGACCTGTGCTGGCTCTAGGCCCACCACCTTGCCAATTCTGGCACAGGAGGCTTGAGGGACGTGGGAAGGGGCTTTGTTCTCCCACAGCCTGAGGTACAGGGGGAGCTGTAGGTAGGCCCAGGCTCCCCCGATTCAGGGCCTGGTGCCAGGTGGGATCCAAGACAGCCTTATGCCCTGTAAACACGAACCAGAGAAGAGCCAGAGGTATTTGTGATTTGGGAACAGCTCTGCGGAAGAGCGGGTGTGAAAGAGTAGTGTTGGGGCACCTTCATGCCCCGGGCTGCTCTCTGGTCTTCACAATGTCCTGGGTGGGCACATGCTGTGTAGTCATGCTGGGCCCAAGAGCAGGAAGCAATGGAGAACCATGCTGGACTCAACAGTGGGGTTTTCTGACCTCCCTCAGCTCCAGCATCACTCCAAGGTAGGGTCACCTGTTTACTCAGCCCCACCAATGCAGGACGCTTCCAAAGAGGTGTGCTGAGCACGGGCTTTGCTGGCTGCTGGAATCCCCAGCCCTCGGGTCTCAAGCCCCTGGCCATGTTGATGGAGAGAACAACAGGTCTGGGATTCTGTGCTTAAATTCTCTGTCTTTTATCCTGGCATCAAGCTGGGCTTTCTTGGAAGCCCTCAGAATAGACAAGAGGTGATGCTGTTCCTCTGGAGTCTGCCTCAGAGTGACTATCAGCCATGGGAGAGGATAGAAGGCCAAGATCAGGGTCTGAGAAGGAGGTTCCTGTGTGGGGAAAGTAGGAACAGCACGGGTGTCAGCCTGGGGCAAGGTGGAGCTGGAACAGCAAGTAGGACAGAATGCTCGATCCTGAGCCCCTGGTGGACCCCACAGAGCCTCTCTGGGTTCCTTTTGGAGACTTGTTTGAAAAGCAAGTGGTGGAGATTATTCCTCTGACACAGTGAGGGCAGGAGGTGGGATGAATCTCTGTACTGACACATTCTAAGAGGCACTGCCAAGGACTTGAAGATGAGGGATGACTCCCTGTAGTCCCAGAGACATGGAGCCTGCCGATGTGCTGAGACAAAAATCAAGGTTGTATCTGCTGTGAGCCCCCAGATCTGGGGCAGGGTCTGGTTAAGGTTGTGTCTGCTG
>LOEQ01003784.1:161094-174119 GCA_001685075.1 Bramus lutescens
TAGGAGGACTGGCAGGGATGTAGCTCTTCAAAGGGAACTTTAGGGTTTAATTGAAAAGAAACAATGTTGAGGAAAAAGTGATAATGTTCAGGATATTTTGAGCAGGATGTAAGAATCTATCTATCTATCTATCTAGTAGTCAATATTATTTTGGAAACTGGGGCTGAGGATGAAGACTTAGAACCATTTTTTACAGTCCTCTACTATCCAGATATTCCTAAACAGGTGGAAGCCTATGTCCTGGGGAAGTTCTCCATGTGTTAGGGCTAGGCTATAGCCCGAACGCTCCCCTTCCCCCTGACTTCAGGGCTTTTGCAACCCTGAATCCTAAAAGGCTCTTGGTGTGATGTCTCTGACCCTCATTCTTCCAAGAGGATGACAGACATTATGTCATTTTATATATGGTAGTTTTAACCCCCTGAAATGATGTATTCACAGGATAGCAGTGAGTCTCAACTGACAAGTCCCAAAGGGAGGCAATGGGGTCATAAGCAGGGGATGACATCATGTAGAGAACCAGAGCGCCCTGCAAGGGCAGTGGGATGGCTGCAAGAACACCGAGGAATTTCAGGGAGGAGGAAGGACTGACTGCACCACAGAGCAACTGTTATGAAAAGAACTTGGGCACCATCTTCTTTGCTCCCAGGGAAGATGGTGCCCATTGCAATGGGAGAACTGCCTGTCTGAGGTTATCACAACGAGGTGGGGCAGAAGGTAGCTTTAGTAAGACTGAATGAGAGGTAGCTCGATGTGGGAGGCAAGGAAGGTCTGAGGGTGGAGATTTGGTTGTGAGTAAAAAAGATGACTCAGGACTCATAGCCCGAAGGACATTGTTTTAATCACAGTTTTCCCCCTTGTTCTTAGGAAAACACTTTGACTCTTCAGGCCTTTGCCCAGTTAATCTCCTAAGCAGGAATAAGGGGGCAAAGGCCGTACTGTCCTTGAAAGGTTTTGAAGCACAAACCTGGGATGTAACTCTCTAGTTATAGCACTTACCTACCCTGCAGCAAGCCTTGGGTAGCCCCTCAACAATTCAAAATTAAAGTAAAAACAAAAACACTCCCTCATACCACAATATAGACTAGGACTGTACTCCTTCCTCGGCATCCCTGCTGAGCGGCCCATCCTTGCCTACTGGGTATGCATGTTTGTATACACATCAATCCTGCTTGTTTTAATTTTTTAAAATTTGATGCTGCTTTGACAATTCAGAGCTTTGTGGACATCTGACATCTGACAACCTGTAGGTCAATCTTCCTCTGGCCTAAATAACCCAAGACTGCAATACAGGGCAAGTGAACCCATTCTAACATCCAAAATTCCACAGAAATCATCCAGTCTATCCCCTTTTGAGCCTGACATGATGATGTTTGCTAGTAGTCTTAACACTTGAGAGGGTGAGGCAGGAAGGTTTCCAGGAGTGTGAGGCCAGTCTTGAAGCACATGGTACTAGGCCAGTCAGAGCTATATAATAGTACCCTGTCTCGAAAAAGGAAAATCTGGCCAAACAATCCACTTCTAAGCCTGATCAGCTGCTCATACGGCCTTTCTCTATCTGAAATGACCATGTTACAGGTTCCATCCTAGCTTGCTTTGCCCCTCTGCTTCCCCATTCAGAGCCCCAGTGCTCCCCCATGCTGCCTCATGGATCACGGTATACCCACTCCTCTTGAGAGCTGAAAATAACAAGTTGCTTTTCAAGCCCATTGACTTGCTGTCTGTCTGGACTGTGTCATACTTGATTATAACAGATCCCAGGTACTTAAAATTATGTGTTTAGGAAGACGGGGGATGGGGTGGGGGTGGGGAAAGAGGGTGAGGGGAGGCTTTCAATGGAGTCTTAGAAGGCCAACATTCCCCCGAGGTAAGGTCAGGGCCCAGGTGTCAAAAGAAGGATAGCAGGATAGCTTTTATTACCAAAGCCAGGCCAGGGTGGGAGTGGGGTTGGGCTCACCCTTGTGCACAGCCAGCAGAGGCGCGAGGCTGCTCTGGTGCCAGACGGTGATGAGCAGTGTCCAGGGAAGCACGATGAGGACAATCGCAAGGATGTCCCGTCTCTTAGGCATCTCCAAGGCTGGCTGCACCCACAGCTCCTCATTACCTGGGCGATGGCAAGGTCAGGGGGGAGTGGCCACGGAGGAGCGTCGGCAGCACAAAGGAGAAAAGAATAGGCATTGGGCCGGCCGGCCAGGCACAGGGAGGCAGAAGCCGAACACTGGCCAGTCACTCTCACCAGCGCTCACACCCACCCATTGTGGAAGCAAGTTTGCAGAGTCCAGCCTGATGGGAGTCTGCGAAGGGGCGGTCGTCCAGGGCAGGGTCAGGAACCTTCAGAGGTTGATACCTGTAGGAAGGAGCAGTGGGAAATGACCAGAGATGTGGGCGTGGATCACAGAGGCTGGCCTACTCCACACCCACGGCATCCAGAGGTTTTCAACAGAGCGTCCACTTCCCCAGAACTTTTTCTGTATAGCTGTCTGGGTGAATGAGCCTCCATCCTTCCCTTGACATGCAGACATGTTCAGGAACAGTAGAATACAGTGCCTAAAAACACAGACTTCAGAGACATGTCCCTTGGTTTAATTCTAACTGTGGCCTTTGGACAGTTCCACCAACTAGTTAGTTTGCACTCGCTTTTCACCTATTAATCATTCACCTGTTTTCCAAAGCTGTTCTCAGAATTAAATGAATTAATCCTCAGGAAGCACTCAGGATGGTCCCTGACAGAAAGGTACCAGCAGCTAAGGCTGCTGTGATGTTCTTATTAGCATAGGTGGTTCCTTAATAACTTTGGTCCAGTGTCATAGTTCGGATTCCTTCAAGGGTACATAGAGGTGGTTAGATTGGACATCATGCAAATGCCCTAGGTGTGCTCCTCTGTTTATGTGTGTAGGGGATTTTTGTAGGGCACCTTCTCCTCACAGAATCAGCCTCAGGTCAGAGTTGGCTGTCAGCAGGGAGAAGGGGCTGTTTTCTGAGGAGCTGTCAGGTAGTAGGGAGACACTCTCAAAAATGGCAGCCGTGAGAGCCCCAAGAAAGAACCTTGCTGTAGAGTCACCCAGTGGAATTGACCCCAGGTTCTGCAGAGGATCTGCTGATAGACACTTCTTTGGGAACTTGCTCTCCCCTGTGACAGGAGAATAAGCTTAGCAGCTCTCAGCTCCCGTGGGAATGCTCACATCCTTTCCTTCCTTCCTCCTCCCCTCCTGTGCAGATGCTGCTGGCCCATGGCTGATAGAGCACTTAGCACTCTGGCCGGCCCTCATCATGCTCATTATGCCGAAGTCCATCACTACATAGTAAATAGTCACACTGATAGTCACCCCAGAGGCCATATTGTCTGCCCCACACGGCCCACATGTGTTCTTGGTCCCTGCCGCGCTTGAGAGTTATGACCAACCAGAACATTTTGTGACCCGGTTTTGGAAATTGTGTGCCTTTATTTTCTTTCTCATGTCTTCTCTCCTAGCCCTAGTGTCTTCTGGGAGACCAAGTTTTGCTTTCTACTTAAGAGTACTGCCCTGGGTGAGCCAGCATCCCATACCCAGTCCTCATGAAAGGCCCACAGCTTCCAGAATTAGTGTTAGCTGCCCACTGCCCCATTCCTTAGGCAATGAGACTGGAGGGTTAGATGCCATATTAGAAGCCAATGGCGAAGCACCCAGGAAGAAGCCAATGCTGAGCTATGTGCAGCATTTCCCTGTGGGTGCAGTCTCTCCCCTCTGAAACAGTGTTGGGAGGTGAGGCCTATAAGAGCTGATTATATAATTAAGAGGGATTAATGGCCTTCTCACTCCTTCGAGAACAAGTTATTCTAAAGCAGAGGCGCCCCTCATGCCTCTTCTCTTCCATGGCTGTCTACTCAACCTTTTGCCATCCTCTCTGAGCAGCACATGGTCCTCACAAGACCAGGCTCTTGCACTTTATTCTCCAGAACCACAGAGTGAAAAACTCCTTTCCTTTATAAACAGCCCGGTCTTGGTTATCGTCTTACAGGAACAGACAACAGACCAACACAGGGAGACCAGATTTGGCCGGGGCTTCAGAAATGTCTGGTTTTCAAATGAGCCTGGAGCGGGTGAAGGTTCTGAGTTCAGGTTAGGAAAAAGCAGAAGAAAGGAGGTGAGCACTCAGTCTGTGTGGGTGCTTGCTTTCCTGCATCCACACCACTTCTTTTGAGTAGCTGCTTAGACCTGTGGCTCACCCAGTCTCTCTTGTATTTGCCTGTGCCACGGCTCACGATAGCGAGCTTTCCTATAGCATTCATGGTGTTCAATGACAGAGAGAAATGGCAGTGTTTACACTTCTTCTCTGGGCTGCACTCAGCTCCCCTGAGAGGCAGGTGCCCGTGTGTCTCTATTCACAGCTGGATTCACTGAAGCACGACGGTAAGCATCTGCCCCTGGTCAGAGACGAAATGATGGAGCCAGACTTACATCAAGGCCATGTGGCTCTAGGCTGTTGCCTGGATAAACACTGGCCTAAGAACCACCTTTCTTCATCATAGCCCCTTGAACTGTGAGTTCCTAAATCTGCTGGATGCTGTAAGCAGGAGGAAGGAACAGGAAGAGACAGTGAGAAGGCTATGGGCATGATGCAGGGGGCATAGGAGTGTCTGAGTCCATAACATATTTTTGGTCAAAATAAATCTATGCAAGAAAAGGGAGTGGAGACAGAGAGGCAAGCTCTAAAAATAAGCTTAGCAATAAACCCAGTTGTGCGTTAATTACTCTGGAAGCCATTACAGCTCGAAAACCCCATAACTTTAATGGAGGCTATTATAAGCATAGTGGCAAAATCGTGGAGCTAATTACCAGGCGGTTATTAAGTAGAGCAGAGAGTGCCCCCAGACTTGGAGAATACCATCTGGCCAGCAGGGGCTGAGTCTACTGGCAATGGTGCCTGGGTGTGGGCAGGAGGCCAGAGGGTGGGTCTGTCCCTACGCTGGACTCTAGCACCAAGGTGGCTTGTCACATGAAGACTGTGGTCTCAGCCTAGGTTAGGAGGAATTGTGGTGACTGCATCAGCACAGACCTCAGAACGGTTTCCGGAGCCTTGCTGGGGTAGGGGAAGAACCAATAGAAATCTTGGAGACGAGGAGGAGAGAATGGTGTTTGAGAAACAGGTGGCTGAATGGGGCTTTATGGTGAGTTAGGACATTTGTGTGGAGAAGGCTGGGAGGTGAGGGTCTGCTGTGTTCATCATTTCCTAGGCCATTGCTCAGACACATGCTCCTGACTGAGCCAAGTGACTGCTGGCCTCTCTGCCCATCTACCTTCATTCCCCCTGTGTTCTCTAAGCATCCCATGAGCAGGGACAAAGGCTATATTGGGAGTGTAATGGGTAAGGCTCGGGGAGGAATGGCCATTGGATGAGGAGTTAGAGTTAGGACAGCGGCAGGCCATGTCCTGGACACCAGGAGTGGTTCTTCACACTGCTCACCTCCCGGACCTCTATTTTAGCTTTAACGCATGGGAGATGACTGGGATGTGAGTTTTCAGCTCTGCTATTTCAACAACCTGAAGCAATGATGATTAGGTCCAGTGAGGATGAAGGCATGTCCTACACAAGGCGAGAGAGGTCCAGGTGTGCATCCTGTCCAGAGTCAGTTTCAGAGGGCTGCTCTTACAGGAGCTGGGTCACGCAGAAAACCCACAAGCCCTTGGAGATAGATCTATTCATGGGATTTTTCTTCTGCAGGCTTCAAAGTGCTGTGGGCTACAGATAAAAAAAAATGGGGTATCGGGGGAACCAAAATGAAGAGCTCTTATCATCCAAGGCTGGAGGAGCAGTAGCCACTGGCCCAAAAGGGCCTGGGTGGTGTGTAAGGTAGGCTCAAGGCTGGCCAATTCCCCAGAGACAGAATGATTTTCTTCTGAGCCCATCGGTGTTTCAACAATGGCCCTGATACCTGAAGATGGGCTTATTGATCTCCACTTGAAAAATATTAATTGTGCCTCAAGCCTCTATGCCCAGTATTTCTGTAACAGTTAGCTTTTCAATTAGAAGACCCATGAGGATGTGCATCTTCCAGACTGTGGGTTGTGGTTTTATTTTCAGTGAGATAATTCTTGTCTAGTGTGTGTGTGAATTCCTAGGCTTAATCCCCAGCATCATAAAAGCAACAAATCAACCAACAAAGGAGCAAACACCCATGAAACACTTTTCATCCATATGCAGGAGAATGTGGAACATTACCGAGGAGCCTGGGAGCTGATACAAGCAACAAAATCTCTGAGGGATCACAGTCAGCTTCTCAGGAGGGGCTGAAACTGGGGACCCTGGTGATTGGGGAAATTTTTGGCTCTTCTTGGGAGTGGGGGTAGAAACAGAAGGATGAGGAGGATTTGTAAAGAAGATAAAGATGGTGGGGTGTTGGCCCTAACCCCAGCATCTCTCTTCCTTACACAGGGCCTCTGCACAGAAGCAGAGGCACAGACTTTGTTCCAGAGATCTACAGGAGCCCCTAATGGGATCAAGGGATTAGTATTGATTCTGCAGGCACTGCTCAGGAAAAGCCCAATGCCAGAGCTAATCAGCTTGCAGCCTAGTCAATCCATACTTCATTAACCCAGCCTCAGCCCTTCAGCAACAGGACTGCTGCCTTGGGCCCATGGTCTCTCCTGGGGTGTAGGACAGGGGCATTGGCTGCTCCCAGAGTAATAGCCCCTAGAACCTGCAGGGGGCCTGTAGAGCCTTCTGCTCTTCTGTCACAGGAAAGAAGAGGGAGGGAAAAGAAAGGGAAGGGGTCCTTGAAAAGTTCCACTCTGAATCCTACCTTGACACATGGGGTGTGCATTTTTGTAAAACCCAGCTCCTTCATAGTCTAAACTGCTCTTCATGGGAGGCAGGAGATATTGTCCCCACCTTGCATAGGAGGGAACAGGAGCTTAGAGATGCTACACAATAGTTTCAGATCTCAGTGTTAAATGTAGGTGAGGCTGTGGAACTTGAATCCTGCCCCCTTCAAAACCACTCCACTTCCTTTGTATGGATTCTTCTGTGTCTTGCTTTCAGGATTTTCTGACTCACCCTCGAACCCACTCACTGGGGACTTCTACCTCGGGAAGGAGCTATAAGGCTCCCAAGGCTATGGGGTTTCTTCATCATACTTTATGTTGTTTGAAGAGAGGAAAGGCTAGACCAAGAAATGGTGATGTCCTCCTGCTTTGTGGTCTGGCCCTTGCTGCCTGGCACATGTGGGACTTTGATAGGCTGGGCAACATGAGGCTCTGATCTCCTGTCATCTTGTCTCCTTCCAGCTTGGAAACCATGCTGAGGACTCAAGGAGAAGACGGTATTATGTTACCCCAGATTTGGTGTGAACAATGGTATTCTTTTCTTCCAGTCCAGCAGTGTCAAAAACCATGGGGTTTGTTGAATTTTTTTGAAGTTATTTCTTTTTTCTTTTCTAGAAATAACCTTGAATTAGATTTAGATTATGAGTATGTGAAAAGTAAAAATTGGGTTTTAACCTAGCATGGTTCTCTGCAATCCTGAGTCCTCTCTAGTCCATGGCAGAAATTTAAACAAAATAAATAATGGTCCTGGCTGGGTTTCCTGAGGCTGCCTGTGTTATGCTAGCTGTCTGTAGACCAAAGTGCATGAGACATCCACTTTCCATGGAGCTTCTATTCAGGAGGACCTTGATCAAACACCCATATTTTGTCTTGTGGGACCATCACATGTCCACGCCGATTGTTGAGTATAAACAGTCAGGGCATTAACTGGGCAGAGCCAAACAGGTGACGGCAGCTGGAGAGCTGTTGGAGGACTGAGGACAGCTGGAAATGGTCATCCAGTCCATGGAGGAGTGCCAGTTAGGAGCCACCATGCCGCAGAGGTATGATGGATGACTGTTTAGGCTGAGGGGACAGAGTTTGGTGTTTGGGTGGGGGAAGGTATGTAATGACCAATGATAGGACAGTGGTTAGACAGTATAGGGTCATTCAGCCTTTGCCCCCATGATGCAGGAGAAAGTCCCATGTGCAAAGAACCCTACATTCTAATCTGAGGCTAGACAAAGGATCAGTTTCTCCCTCCTCCTTTGTTCTTTGTTGTTATCTCTTCTTCCTAGCCATGGGTTTCTTCTACAAGACATGCCAACTTTAGGAGGGAATTCGCCATCCCCAGGGAGTCGAATTCATTAGTTACTGCTATCTAACAATTTACTATATGCTCAGGAACTTATTTAGCATGTATTTGCTATCTTCATTGTCTGAGGTCAGGATTCTAGGCCTGGGTTGCCAAAGTCTCACCAAAGGATTGGCTGGGCTGCATTTTCACCTGTAGGACCAACTGGGGAAGAATCTGTTTCCATGATTACTTGGGTTGTTGGCAAAACTCACTGGGGCCACAGGTGTTTACTGTTTACCTCCTATAGCCTGTCTATGTCATAGCACCTTGTCATAAGGCTCTCTTCTCTTTAGCTTCCTACTGTATGAATTCAGCAAGGAGAGAATCCAGAGTTAACTGAAGTCCTACATGATAAAGTCTAACTGTGGTAGTGGTAACCATGCTTTATTGGCTAGAGGCTAGTAAGAGGAATTGGAGGATATTGATATATGAACCCTTGGAGTTAAAGATCGTGGGGTCATCTTAGAGGCTGCCTGCCTACCACAAACAGCCAGGCGGTCCTCCCCTTTTTTTTAAAGCTCCTTAGTTCTTGCCTAACCATCACAGATCTCACCAGTAACCTCAAGGACCAGCCAATCTGTATGTTTTATCATCATCTATGACCTCTCTGCCAGCTCCTTTCTCTTTCCTCTGCCTAGGAAGAGTGATCCATGGAGGAATGGTTCAACAGTGCGAGAGCTTGGGTCCTGGGCATCTTGCGAACCTCTTTCCTCCTACACTGTGGCAAGGGGACTTTTTTCAACATTCATTTTCTCATGGGACCAAAATGGTGTTTCCCCAGATAGGTTATTAGGTAGTTAGGAAAAAATAGCATAAACAATCTGTCATGTAGCTGGTACCAATAAACAGACACTCCTGTAACTGTGATCTGCTTAGCCTGGGAAGGGTCTGGCATGGGATTCCTAGCTTGCTTCCCTTTGATTACTTCCAGTGATACTCCAGTTGATCCCCCAGGGCTCCCTTAAAAGAACAGGTAGAGGAAGGGAGAGACTTGGCTAGTCAGAGACAGTTCCTTCTCAAGGGCTAACCTTGGCTTTACCAAGTGACTTGAAGGCACGGACCAGAGTCAGGGTCAAGGCTAGCCCCAGGGAAAGGGGCTTACAAATGTTCTGGGAGGAAGCCTAGTAGGGCCCTTCCAACCCATGACTCTTCTTCCTCTGGAAATCTGCCTCTCTGCCCCTTCCCCCTACTTCTATTTGCCAGGCTTCTGCCATTGCTTGGTGTGTCTGGGGATAAGCACCTGTGTCCAGTGACTGTTACAGACCCTGGGAGGTAGAAGCCTGGTATCAGATCAGGCACTGTGTGTCTCCCCACCGCTCCCCACTGCCCTTATGGAGCCGACAGGGCAAAAGTGCTCGTTCAGGAAAGGTGTCTCAGATCCCCGCCCTTCACCTTCCCAGGTTTGATATTTATCATCTAAATCTAGAAAGGGGTTGTGACTGAATCTTTCATCCAGACAACACATCAAGGCTGATGGCAAACCACAGAGCACTGACTGAGTGATTTCAGAGGGCGAGAGTTCTCTTCATGACACACGCATGTACTTGCACATGTGATCAGAGGTCTAGCATGCCACCTGGGTGAGAGAGCATGAGTTTATGGCTCTGTTTGGGTTATGGCTTCTAAGGTCTCTTGGGTAATCTTGTGATTGGGTCTCTGTTAAAATGAAAGGCTATGTCATGTGCCCTTGGCTTCTGATGCTTGGGCCTGGGATTATTATAGAAGAGATGACGCCATCATGCCTGCGTGCTCTCTCTGCAGTGCTGGAGTAGGAGGCAGCCCTCTAAAGATGTCATGAGGGTGGTTTCCAAGTTCTCTTGTGCTGTTTATCTCATTTAATCATTAAACCCTTATAATTCCAAATCTTCTGTAAAGAAAGAAAGAAAGAAAGAAAGAAAGAAAGAAAGAAAGAAAGAATCTAATAGACGAAGAAATTGAGGCACAAGGGCAGGGGTTATATTTCCTCAACTGTCGCAATAACAGATAGTGTGACTCAACCACATCTCTTTTGACTAAAATCTGCTGTTGGCTTCCTGTTGGGATAGTCTCCTGCTTGAGAGTGGCAAGTCCTCCCTCTCAGCCCTGCAACAAATGGCTCTTCCCTGCTGAAGCTGCATATTCGAATGGTAAACGAGAAACAGAGATTCCCTTGCCCCTGGCTCACAAAAGCTGGTGTAACCTGTATACTTAAAAAACAAATCTAAAATAGGACAGGTTTGAAAGTGTGATGAGAGGATGTGACAACCCACAGGGGCCAACAGATCAGCCATTAGTAGACTGTGGGGCAACTGGGTATCACCAAGGACCCAGGACCCATAGCTTAACCTTCCTGCAGGTACTGAGCGGGGGAGTGAGTGGTGGGCAGAGAGGGGTGCTTTTCTTTCTTCCCTTCCCTGAGTGGGTCACCAGCCTTCTCCCAGGCTTCATGATCAACCTTCTGGAGCTAGCAAATCCAAATGGCGGTGCTCCCTCCTGCATTATGAGCTCTCTGGGAGAGTCTGACTTGCTCCAATCAGGAGCCTTGTCATATCCTCTTCCCACTCACCTCACCTTACTACCCGGAGACAGGCATAGGACTGGCAGTGTACTTCTTTCAGCACCACAAAGGACCACTTGAGGGTTTTGCCCTGCCTTTAGATTCTCCACAGTATAGCAAAATTCTCTTTATTAAGTACTTACCCATTCTGGTTTTGGAGAATCTCTCCACCCAGCCTACTGTAATGCTAGTGCCCCTTGAGAGGCCTGTGGGCTGCTCAGGACATCTGTGGGATGGCTCTATCTCCAGTGAGTGAATACCCACTGGGCTAACACTGCCAATGGATACCTGTTTAGTGGAGGAGGGACTCAGCCTATTTTTCTCCCAGGCAGGCAGCAGGGACTAGTGGAGCTACAGCTGCTCAAAACCAGAAGCAGCAGAAGCCACGTGGGCAGCTAGCCAGGAGGCCTCATCTCCTCCTCTGCCAGCCTGCCATGCACCAACAGTTGGCAGGGAATGGTCCTAAACTGAGAAACACTGCAATGCCCCTAGAATCATTGGCTCTGCAGCAGGGAGAGACACTGCCTTTGCCCTCTGAGACCCTCAAGATAGAGGACAGCCCATGGCTATATTGCCTGAATGAAGTAGGGGTGAGGGCGACTGTATCTAGGGTGGAACCTGGAACAGAGACTTACTGGATCCTTTCTAGAACTGGGTACTGAGACCAAGCCGACTCAAGAACACAGGGTGCGTCTCACCTGGAACCATGTGTCTGAACCTTGAGTATGTTGGAAGAGCATCCAGGACCTTTGAAGTTATTTGAGGACTTTGTGTCCCACAGGGAGGATGGGACAGTTGGCACCCTTTCGCTCCCCCAGCTCTGTACTTCTCACTCTGATACTGTCCCAGGCCATCCTTTGCCTCACATTCCCTTGGTACTGATGCCTGTGCTGTGTTTAGAGAAGGGTTCTGGCAAGGTGAGATGCCCCTGAGCCCTGTGCCTTCCTTGCCTTACCCCCACCCCACCCAAGCCCAAGCACCCGCTATACAGTCATCAGATGCTGAGCTTTGTAAACTGCCATGCACTTGCTAGATTTGATGTTTGTCCTCTAGGTCAAACCTGTGCATCCCTACCTGGAACTCAGGGCCCAACACAAAGCAGAAACATCACCAACATCTCTGAAGCTCAGTTTCCTTAACTCAGTGGGGTGATTGGTCATTAGTTGAGGGAGTCCATGGGGAGCATCTGGTTCATAATTAGCACTACAATCCTTAGACCAAGAAAACTATAACAGTGGCAGCCAGCACTATCACCTTGTTTTAAAAACAGAACTCCAGGAGTGGGAGGGGCATGAGGGGATAATAGCATTTTCAATCATGTAAGATGTATACGTACCTTCATAGTTTTGTGTAATAATATAAAAATTAATATATGCTAATAAAAACTTAAAAATTCAGTTGGAACCCACAACCTAGAGAAGATGCAGAGAAGGGGATACTCCAGTTGTTTCCAGGGGTCAGCACCAACTTCTTGTTGGGCAGTTTTTCTAGCATATTCCTCCTTCCATAGAGCTAGGTGGTGCAGGGATTTCAGCTTCTGCAAATGTAGGATGCTGCCATACAGTTACATGATAAATGGGGGTGGGCTGAGGCAGGTAGGCTTCTCATGTCTGGGAAGGTTGTGTTGCCTGGAATCTGGTACCATGGCCCTGGTTCACTCTGCTTTTGTTCATGGCAGGCTTCCTTAAAAAAGTTCCAGAGCTTTTTACCTTGTGCATTCTCCCTTAAAGCCTTAGGAGGGCGCTGCTTTTTCACTCTGAGTAGTAGAGGCTTGGGACTAAAGGCCAGAGGAGATGAGAGTCAGACACTGGCTGCTCTGTGATCCATCCTCTGCTGAGGACTATTTCTTCCTCCCTCTCCTCTCTTCCTGCACAGGGTAGTCTGTCTAGCTTCCAAGATGCCCAACTAAAGAAGGACTATTGATTTCCTATGGCCAAAGCTGTTAAGATATTAAGACACATCAGTGGGGAATTGAGGTCTAGGGACTCCTGCATACAATAACTTTCCTGTCCTTTTACCCCAGGTTGTAGGTTCCTGGGAACTTCATTCTTGTTAACCCCCAACTTTAAGCTCTCTCTTCTAGCATGCCTGCTCTGTCCCTAAGGTTCATGCTGTGTGGCATCAGCTATTCCCACCGACAGGATAAGAAACAGTTAACGTGAGGTCCTGAAGGTGGTTGGGTGAGTATGCTAATAAATGTGTATTAGCCAAAGTGGTCAGCTTGTGTGTGCCACTCCTTGCAAACACAGCAGGAGTGGATGGGATGAATGGAGGGCCCCTTAAATCTCATCCCCACATGTGGAGATTATGCTGACACTATCTATGTGTGTCATGGACTGTATATTACACGGCA
>LOEQ01003785.1:0-10882 GCA_001685075.1 Bramus lutescens
AACTCTTATCTTACTATGACAACTCTTCTCTTGTTATGGTAACCCTTCTGTTGTTAGTGCATCGTAGTTTACTTCCTTGTTGAGCTTATGTAAGCAAAGTGTATAAAATGCCTATGCTAATAAAACACAGCATGCAGTTGCTGTTGCTGATTTCTCTCTGCATCCCGTGTCCTGGTTTATTCGTCACCCTTACCCAGGGACCCCGATGCACTAGACGTCTATAACTCTTGATTAAAATATTTTATGTGACTCCCAATTGAGGAAGTGGGTGATTTAAATGAAAAAGTGTCCTCTGACTACAGCAGGGCAGATCCACCTATGAACTCATAGTGGTTATAGATATGAAAGCCCTATACAAACTTAAGTCAAACCAAATCTTAGAGTCCTGTTTAGAAAGATTTTCCTGTACTGGAAATTTTGAGCATGTTATCATCTTCAAGATATGGAGTGTTATTTAAGGCTTGATCCATTTGAACATGATGTTTGTGCATGACTAGAGATAAGGATTTCGTTAAATTTTGTTACATGGATCTAGCCTGGTTGACTGGCACCATTTGATGGGGATGCTATCTTTTCAATAATATGTACTTTTTGCATCTGTATCAAAAATCAGGTGGTTGAAGAAGTAAGGCCTTAAATGTAAGTCAATTCTATTCCATTGATCATTGTGTCTGATGATATGCCAATTCCATGGTTTTTGTTTGTTTTGAATACTACATTTTTTGTAGCAAAACTTGAAATTTTGAGCTATGATATCTTTAGCAGATTTTTATTGTTAAAGATTACTTTAACTAACCTGGGTCTTTTGGAGTTTCAGAAATATAAGATTATTATTGCTATTTTAATATTGTTATTATTATTTTCTCATGTCTATTAAGAATTATGTAGATTTTTATGGGACTTGCCTTAATTCTGTAGATTGCTTTCAGTAACATGGTCATTTTCAACAACTGCATGTGGGTGGGAATTATTACCATCTTCTAGTATCATGTTCAGTTTCTTCAAGTTTCTTAAAAGTTTTACTGCATGATTATTTCACCTTCTTCATTAAAATTACTCAAAGACAAGTCTACATTCAACAGTTGCAGTGGGGATGGTGTTTCCATCATCATCTTCTATATTAATGTCAACACTGTGGTCAATATATGCAAGTATATTTGCAAGAATGTCAAGTTCAATGGCATAGTAAAATTTCAATATAGAAAGGCTGTCATCATTGAAAAGTCTTTTTATAAGTTTTTCTTGTGTGTATGTATGTGTGTGTGTGTGTGTGTGTGTGTGTGTGTGTTTATCTTTCAATAGTTAGGCCTTGCCCACATCAGCTAGTGTGATCGTAGTGCTGAGGATCTCAAGATTCTGGTGTTGTTTAGACAACCATGGCAATAGCTCAGCTCAGGTAAGGGTTGCCACCAAAACATCATTACTATCATATCTTAATTGATGATGACCCCATTTTTAAGATGGACATAGATGATGGGTGTTTTGGTGGAAGCACACCTTTAATCCCTGAATTTAAGAGGATGAAACATATAAATCTTTGTGATTTATATGATGACAGGCTGGTCTACTGAGAAAGTTCCAGGACAGCTAGGAATACATGGAAAGACCATGTCTCAGAAAACAAAGTATAACATTGCAAGCAAACATAGAAACAAAATAAAAAAAAAAAGATGTGCACGTATAGTTAGCTAAGGGATTCAGAAATGACTCTTATTGCCACCTATGGCTTATCTCATGGCCAAGATAATACATAATAACTTTGTCAAAAGTTAGTGATTCATGACCACCGTATATTTTTGTTTCCATTTGGAAAGCAACAAATATTTTCTCTAGAAACTCCTAAAAAATTGTTTTTGTATTTTTGAGGCTACCCAGTACATTGACTATATCTACTTGTTTGGCATGGACATAGGCAAAGTCATTCCAAAACTGAATGGACGCTTAACTCCATGACCTTTTTGTGCCTGTGTACACAATGTACAAAAGTCAAGTTCTGACTTTCTCTTTGCAGATACCCACTGAATATTTCGACATGAAGAATTCTATGAAATGTATGTCACAGGACCTCCTGAGAAGAATCCTGAGCATGCACAGAGGTACCTATTTCAACTCTTTAATTAATAGTAATGCACATTGCTCTTATTGGCCATTATGTCAAGCACTCATAGTACTATGACAATAAGTTCAGCTCTTAATAACACAGGGTTGAATTCCATTGCCAATTTATACTCTAAAAAGTAAGAGCCTTTGCATTTCCAGCCCTAAATCATCAAGAGGAATTCCAGTTTGAGCTAGCACTTCAAATAATTCACCACTGTACAGAGAATATTTCACCTACAACATGCCTTTTCCCATTCTGAAGAAGGTCTTAGTGAGCTCTACTTTGTCATGTTCCATTAGTCAGGTTCAGAGCATCAAAAGAATGTAAAGAAAAAAATCACCATTTTTGCAGATAATACATCTTTGATACGCACTTATGTTCATATAGGCACCATATCTTACAAAGCAAACTTTTTATTTGTGAACTTACTTTGACTCAAGAAAGTGATATTTTTATTTGCTAACAAAAGTATTATTATATTCATATATTATACAATTATAGATTCACACTCGTTATGTTTATGTTTTATTAGTTTGCTATGTGCCATTTATATCCGAAAAACATGTACGAAAATAAAAGTACACTAGACAGTGTTGATAGCCATGGATATCTCTTCTGCTGCTAATGTTTTTTAAATGATATTATACATTTTGAATTAAGAACTGCACTTAATTATTTACATTAATTTACATTTATTCATTACTGTAAAGGTTTTCTCAATTTAACATTTGTGGAAGGCCAAACATATGCGCCTATTCCACATTGTCTGAAGGTCAGAGAGTTTGAAGTTGCTTAAAGTTGTTGACAACTGTGGCTAAGCAACCTGACCTAGGGTGTGGTTACTTGGTATTTTGAACATCAACTCTGCCCTTTGAGGAAGATTCCCTCTAGCATGACCAAATGTCAGAGAATTCAAATATACTTCTGCTCCATCTTTTGAAATAGGAGGTTTGACCTAGGAAGTGGTTCCCTTCAGGATACTTGGTCTAGGGTGGATTCATTGCCTACACAACAGAATGCTTGTCTCGAGAAACAATGACTTGATGACTTGATATCTCAAATACTGGAGTAAATAACTGTTCTGGTTATACTTTGCATCATGTTAAAGCAGTATTTTGCCTTCTTCCCCCCTTTTCTACTAGGGTATTAAAGTGTATAGAAAATTAAAGAGGAACAAACTTGGAACTCAGAGGTCAAAAGAATAATGTACCATCCAGTTTTTGCTGAGTTGCCCTCCAGTTGCTATTCTGTCTCTGTGAGTCTTTCTAATCTCTGCTCCTCCTAAATTTTTCTAATCCCCACACCCCTACCCTGGAACCTATGAATCTTCTCTGGCTAGGATTCACAGCAGGAATCACCCCAAAGAGGTAGCTCCTGACAAACATTAATTTAAAATTCTTAATTAATGTTAAATTGAGAAAGGCAAATAAAAATGAATATTAACACTAATTGTTTTTAATATTAGATAGCATCCAATTCATGTTAATTTATAATTGATTTTTTAAAAATTATCCTGTTGCAGTCTAATTTTGCATACTGATATATCAATATAAAGATAAAGCTTACTCCTTACTAAGGTTGATAACAGAATTTGTTCTCATATTGGATATCTTTCCTTTAACTAACTCGTGTCAATAAAAAAAGAACAAGCTAAGAAAAAGTTATTTTCAGAAGAAGATAGGACTGAATGGAAAACAGACATTACTTCGATTCTATGGATATAGGAAGTTACATAAAGACTGCAGACAAAAGTTCTATTTCTTTATTTTAAAAAGTTAAAAAGCCACCTAATTTAAACACATATTCCTTTCGCTTTCTAGATGTTAGACTAATGTTCACATTTTAAAACTGAGAAACATGTGCTTCATCCCATGTTTTAACCTTAGGGGCAACTATTACTCACCTGCGGATCAATGCCAGTGCCAGACCAAATAAATGATGTGGAGCGTCTGAATCATTTCCCATGACACTGGATATACAATGCTGCATTTGGGCTGGAAGCTCATAAATCTTTGAGTTGAGTATGGTGTGATTCTGAAGCACGCTCTGTCCCAATAGCACTGAAGATGAGCTGCGAGGCTCTGCTGGGCGGCAGTGTGCTCTATCTGTGGTAGATACTATTGTAAATGACTGCTTCATGGTGATCTGATCAATAATTCACGCTTTCTACCCTGGCCCGAAATATCAACAGGGGAAGGAATTCCTAAAGTAATATATTTGATGTGTGGATAAAAAAGACTTGACATTTCAGAGTAGTTGCCTCATCCAAATTGAAGTGTTCTATTTGCAAACTCCCGCATTCATTAATGTTTTAAAGATGTGTACTGTCTTTAGATGGTATGCTCTTTCATTATTTATTTCAACCAAGGTAGGGATAATTAGCCTTCCATTCTCTAGGCTGTGATTGAGCAATATTTCACAGCATGTTATTCAGTGTGTTTTGTTTTTGGCATTCTCTCCATTTTCACTTGAGAAGTATGTTGAAGTAGAGGGAAATCTTTGTGCAAGGGAACACTTTAATTTGTGCTTACTAGTGTTCATTAATGTGCTTTTGATTAGCATTTCTATTAACGCTCATCAGAAAAGTTGTGAGAAGGGAAGGGCTCATGAAGTTTCACTCCTAAGT
Source organism: Bramus lutescens (assembly GCA_001685075.1). Classification (NCBI taxonomy): domain Eukaryota; kingdom Metazoa; phylum Chordata; class Mammalia; order Rodentia; family Cricetidae; genus Bramus; species Bramus lutescens. Next base: position 4,728 of record LOEQ01003785.1, read on the forward strand.
AATTGCACTTGCAATTGGTGTCCATTTGGTCATGAACCCTGAGAGGTTTCCAAAGCTCTGGTAGATTATCCTGTCATCACGATCATACAGACAGCGCTAAGTTGATTCAGTGGATTTTAATAATGATGATGATAATGATGATGATGATGATGATAAAATAGTAATGACAATGTGTAAAATAGAAATGGAAAAGTAGTGGTTCTGCTGGTGTGTATTAATTGCTTATTGGTAGTTAAGATAAAGTACCATGACCAAAAGTAACATACAGAGGAAAGTTCTTGTGTTAGTTTATATTTTCAGAGATGCAAAAATCCATTGTAGCAAGTGACAGGAACAGGAACTTTCAAAATTATATCTAATTCACAGACAGAAAACAGAGAGCAAAGTAGATGTGGGTGAAGGCTGTAAGCACCAAATGCTGCCCACCAGTGACATACTTCTTACATCACATGGTCATATTCTAAATACCCCATTACTTCCCAAGGAGTGAAACAATACAGAAATCAGCTTCCAAACATGAGCTTCTTAAGGGTATGTCTCACATTACCTGATGCAAAGTGATGTGGATGGATCTAGAAGGGAGAAAACAAATGGGGAATAGATTTGATAAAAAAAACACACTGTTTACTTGTATGACTCGACCAACCAATAAAAAGCCCTAAGATCGGAAATAAATCATCTTGCAAAATAATATGTTTTATTAACGTCCCATATTGCAAACCATGGTATTTACTTTGTGCTGAACATTATATAATTATATGGTTGGTAACTGGTTGTTTATCATTAAAATAGCATGTATTTTTTTTACCTTGTCTTTAGTAAATTAATGGCAAATTTTAACATTCAATTCAGTTAAGATAAACATTCAATTAAGTGTATGAATTACTTATTGGTAGCTAAGATAAAGTACCATGGCCAAAGTAAATTATAAAGGAAAGCTCTTGCGTTAGTTTATATTTTCAGAGGTGCAAAATCCCATTGCAGCAAGGGACAGAAACAGGAACTTTTAAAATTATATCTCATCATCAGACAGGAAACAGAGAGAGAAATTAGAAGGGAACAGAGAGGAAACTAAGCAAGAGAATTCACTTTTGTAGCATTCTTCAAAAATATTATACAATTGGATAGTTCTTAGCTAGCATAGTAGGTACCTTGGTCTCATCAGGTTTACTCAGTATATATCGAGGTTGTATTTTGTTTGCCAAAACTAAATACTATATCATTAACTTCCTGAATCAAATTATTAAAATCTTATTGCCTAAAATCTCACTAGACTCATTTAAAATTGAAACTTCAGAAATAATTAAGGGGTAGTCATTAACATCCAGACTGTCTCTTTAAAAAGCAAACTCCACCTACCTCTCTCTCTCTCTCTTTCTGTCTGTCTCTGTCTGTCTCTCTCTGCTCCTGTCCCCAGAAGCTGGTCTCTTCCTTCCCCTTAGCCCCTCTCTCAATAAACTCCTCACTTAAGCTCAGTCTGCATGGCCAATTGTCTGCCCCTCACCCCCGCAGTGTGGGCTTTCACCAACCTCCAGGATTCCTCTGGTGCAAACATCATTACAATAGCAATATGATTACCAGGTAAACGTCCCTTCCTACCACCAATCCTGAAATTCTGAGGGCCATCCCTGAGACCCACAGGTGAAGGGAGAGAAATTACTTTCCTAATTTGTTCTCTGACCTCTGCAAAGACATAAAGGAACACAGGTGCATGCACACACACACACACACACACACACACACACACACACACACCAAACACCACAGAGAATGAGGAGGAAGGGGGCCATATAAAGCAAGTATTTGTAGAATTTTAATAGTAAAGTTTAAATTTTAATAGTCATGTTTTCAAACAGTTTAAATGTATATACTTAGATTAACCATTGAAATAAATTTGTATTTATAGATGTTTTGAAATACGAAAAAAACTTCTGCTTAAAATATAGTTGTATTTGGTAAAATATAGCTAAAATTTCTCATTTTAGATCAAAGACTTCATTTATTCAGTTGAATAAACCTTGCTTATAGGATTAGATTCTATATTAAAGAAAACAATGAATTGTGTTTTAATAGTCAGATTATAACACCTTAACTTACATTATTGTGTTTTGGGCAAAATTGCACCATTTGTCCTATTTAAAATAGCCTATTATCCCATGTTACAATATAAAGTTAAAAATAATCTTACTGTCAACAGTTTAACTGAGTGATTTGTTCACCGGTGGAGACCCTTAATAGAAAACTACTATGTTTTAAAGAATGCCTCAATTGAAGACTGGATTTAATAGAGAAGAACGGTGAGTCGATTAATATTTATAACACACTGCAGAACCAGTTCTTGTTGCGCTCAATGTCAAACTCTCCCTGAAGGATAATTTTGAACAGTCACTCTGAAGTAAGTAGCTCTGGCTAACAAGGTGCATTTTCTTCTCCAAAAAAAAAAGAAAGAAAGAAAAAGAAAAGGAAGAAAATGCTAGAATCTACAAAGCTCAAGTAGAATATTTACTTGTGTTGCTTGTAAATTATGATGCTCATTGACTCAATATGTTTAGTTCAACTACGGTTAGATATATGGAGAAAACTCACCCTGAGTGAAAAGAATAATACAATGCAAAACAACCTTTTTGCTGAAATCATGTATTATGTAGCTCTAATATTTTTTTTCTTCTCTAATGCAGTCCCTGCTATTGCAAAATATTCTGAAAATGACAGTGAACTGAGGTGGACAAATCATTCAAAGTTGAAAATGCTCAAGCTTACATCTCCAAGCAGGTACTATTAGTATAGTGTTAAGTCAAGCCAATGGAAGGTCTCCTACTGTTAGGTCACACATCTCCCTTTCCTAAGTTAGCAGTCAATGGCAGCTGAGAAGTTCCCTTCTTTGTTTCAAGGTGGTGGCTCAGACATGTGTTAAATGTTCGTTCCTTCAGTCCTGTGCTGCTTTTCTCCTTAAAATTTTAGGCCTTAGTTGGCTTTATCATAAGACCCCTGTCAGTATCACAAATCTTTCTTACACACTTTCAATATGCTGTCATAATATGTATAGCTCTCATTGCGACTAAAGCCAGATATGCAAGTTTTAAGTCAAATATCATGTTTAGGTGTTATTATATTGATTAAGTTCAAAGTGGACTTTCATTTTAATTACAGTTTAGAACAAAGGGTGCAGTTATTTTTCTCACTATGAAAGTGTAGTCATTTTTTATCAGGCCCGTTGGCTCCCCAATAATGATCTGGATACTTAGTTTTGGTTGTTTCATATTTCATTATTTTTTAATTTTTTATTCAATTTACACACTAACCACAGCTTCTCCTCCCTCCTCCCACTCCCTCCATCTCACCCAAATGCACATCAAACATCCACACTTCAGAAAGGGTAAGGCCTTTGATGGGGATTCAATAAATCTTGGCATTTTCAGCCCCTCATTGAGGCTGAGCAAGGCATTCCATCACAGTGAACAGGTTCCAAAAAGTCAGCTCATGGACCAGGAACTGATCCTTGTCCCACAGCCAGGCGACCCACAAAAAGACCATGCCACACAACTGTCACCCACATTCACAGGGCCTAATTTGGTCACATGCAGGCTCCCAAACTATGAGCCCAGAGTCTATGAGCACTAGCAAGCTCAGGTCACCTCTCTCTGTGAGTTTCCCTTTGATACCCTTGACTCTGCTCATATAATCCCTCCTTCCTCTTCCACTATGCTTCCGATCTAGGAATGGTACTTGTCTGCTTCTGCTTTCATCAGTTACTGGATGAAGGTTCTGTGATGACATTTAAGGCAGTCACCAATCTGATTACAGGGGAAAGGGAGAACCTGGCAACAACTATACGACCCTTAATCAAGGAATGGATTAAAAAAAAGTGGTACATTTACACAATGGAGTATTACTCAGCTTTAAAAAACAATGACATCTGAGTAATACTCCATTGTGTAAATGTACATTTTCTTTATCCGTTCTTCCATACAATTACACAATGTTGAAAAAAAAAGAAAAAAAACAATGACACCATAAAATTTTCAGACAAATAGATATAACAATGAAGAATCATGCTGAGACCAGAAAGAAGAACATGATATGTATTCACTCATAAGTCAATACTAGTTGTGAAGCAAAGGATAACCAGACCGGAATCCACAGCTCTAGAGGAGCTAGGTAACAAAGAGGACCACAAAAGGGAAGCTTGCAATGCCCTGGGAAAGGGAAATAGATGAGATCTCCTGGGTAAACTGGGGGCGGGGGTGATAAAGGGGAGGGGATGGGGAGTGAAAACATGGGGGAATGGTATGGTAGAGTTGGGGGACAGATGGTATGGGAGACCAGTAAAGAGATATCTTGATAGAGGGAACCATTATGGTTTAGGGAGAAACACGGTACTAGGGAAATCCCCAGGAATCTACAAGGATGACCCCAGGTAAGACTTCTAGCAGTAGCGGAGAGGGTGCTACAACTGGCCTTCCCCTGAAATCACATTGGAGAATTATTATTAATTATGATATTATTGTTAATTATGATAGCTCAGTCAATGACACCAGCTCTTAAAACAAATTAATCCATTTTAATTGATTTGTGCATTTCTACATGGCTTGTGGATTTTGCCTCTTCTCTTGCATGTCTTGCATCCTCTCTGTTGCAGTCTGGGGACTCTGTCTTCTTCCCAGTATTCTCTCTGCCCGGAAAATCTTAATTAGCTAATGGTCATTAAACCGGTCACAGTGACATATCTTCACACAGTGTAAAGGAATATTCCACAACATAAAACAGATGAATTTGGTTTCATTAGGAAGATAAGTTGATTTTGAATGGTGAATCATGAAGTAAGAACACATGGAATTGAACTGAGAGCCCAAATATTCTTACAGTAATGTCACTAGAGTCCACCTGTATGACCTTAAGGGCCATGATAGTTAAAGTCTCGGTTCCTTTTCTGTTCTAACTCTTTTAATAGAGCAATGACTTACTTACATGAATTGATAAAGAAGTGAGTTAAATACATTTTGAAAGCCCATAAAGAGCACTCTTAGTGTTGTTGTGCCCTGAAAGCTATTGTTATAGTTCATAGATGCCAGAGATAGGTTGGACTCTCGGTTGCTTACTTCTTTTGTTCACTTGCATGATGCCTTTTGGTTACATGAAAGCTATTCCTAATGGAACAGTAAGGGCAGAACTAGTTCGGATGCTCTTGGTTCTATGTCTGAAAGACATTATGTCTCTAGCAATAGGAACTTACCTTCAAACTCTAGGGATATACCTACAATGTTTTGGGAGACCCTTGAAAAAGCATGACCAAAACATAAAAGTGGTCTTCTTACGTCTAATGTTGGAGATTTCTTAGATAATCTACAGCTCTTGAGTGGAACAGAATCATCCCAGATGGAAATTATTTTTGAAATATATGTACATGTATACACAGAATTACATGTACTGTAGCTATATTATAGGTAGATAACTAATAGGATTCTGTCTTACGAATTATCAGACATTTTCACTATTGTTTTACCCACATCCCTCTTTTTTGTGTATGTATTTTTCTTGCCCTCCCTAATTAAAGTTTCCAGTGTTTTCCTCATTTCTCCCGTCAGATCATTTGTACCCTGCCATTTTCCCCCTCTATTTTTCTCACTATCCCTACCCACAAGGGTTTGTTTTTTGTTTGTTTGTTTTTACTTTGTGATTTACACAGTTACTCCAGATTATATGCTTATATCTGAAGGTTTGTTGCTCAGAAGCCAAGATGGGAGAGTACATGTGACTTTTTTTATGGGCTTGGGTCAATTCAACTCAATATGATATTATCTAACTTCATCATTTTACTTGCAACATTCATAATTAATTTTTCTTTACAGTTGAACAGTGTCTGTATCACAATTTCATTTCATTATCCATTCATCTGTTGAAGGGCATAAAGATCATTGAGATAGAGGAAGGGCAGATATGGAGGCAGGGAAAAATATTTTTTAATTAAGGGAGCAATTTTAGGGTTGGCAAGAGACTTGGGTCTAGAGGGGTTCCCAGGTGTCAAAGGGGATGTCCCCAGCTAGGTCCTTGGGCAGTAGAGGAGAGGGTGCCTGAACTGGCCTTGCCCCATGGCCACACTAATGAATATCTTGAATATCACCATAGAACCTTCATCCGGCGATGGATGGAGATAG
>LOEQ01003785.1:51562-75139 GCA_001685075.1 Bramus lutescens
TGTTGAAGATGCTTTCTTTCTTCCATTGTATAATTTTAGCTCCTTTGTTGAAAACAAGGTGTTCATAGGTTTGTGGATTAATATCCTGGTCTTTGATTTGATTCCATTGGTCAATGTCTCTGTTTTTATTCCAGTACCAAGCTGTTTTCATTACTGTGGCTCTGTAACAGAGTTTGATGTAAGGAATGGTAATGGCTCCAGAAGATCCTTTATTGTATAGGATTGATTTGGCTATCTTAGGTTTTTTGTTTTTCCATATAAAGTTGATTATTGTTCTCTCAAGGTTTGTGAAGAATTTTGTTGGAATTTTGATAAGGATTGCATTGAAACTATAGATTGCCTTTGGTAGAATTCCCATTTTTACTATGTTGATCCTCCCAATCCAAGAGCATGTGAAATCCTTCCATTTTCTGATATCCTCTTAAATTTCTTTCTTTAAAAATTTGAAGTTCTTATCGAATAGATTTTTCACTTTATGCTATTTGTGGCTATCATGAAAGGTGATATTTCTCTGATTTATCTCTCTGCTTCTTTATCCTTTGTGTATAGGAGGAATACTGATTTTTTTGAGTTGATCTTGTATCCTGTCACATCACAGAAGGTATTTATCAGCTGTAGGAGTTCTCTGGTATAGTTTTTGGGGTCACTTATGTCCACTATCATATCATCTACAGATAATTAAAGTTTGACTTCTTCCTTTCCAATTAGAATCCCCTTGATCTCCTTATGTTGTCTTATTGCTATGTTGAAGAGATATGGTGAGATTGGACAGCCTTGTCTTGTTCCTGATTTTANTTCTTCCTTTCCAATTAGAATCCCCTTGATCTCCTTATGTTGTCTTATTGCTATGTTGAAGAGATATGGTGAGATTGGACAGCCTTGTCTTGTTCCTGATTTTAGTGGAATGGCTTTGAGTTTCTCTCCATTTAATTTTATGTTAGCTGTCGGCTTGCTGTATATTGCTTTTATTATATTTAGTTATGATCCTTGTATCCCTAATCTTTCCAAAATCTTTATTATAAAGGGGTGTTGAATTTTTTCAAATGCTGTTTCTGCATTTAATGAAATGATCATTTTTTCTTTCAGTTTATTTATATGAGGGATTACATTGATAGATTTTCACATGTTGAATCAGCCCTGCATGTCTGGGATGAAATCTACTTGATCGTAATGGATAATATTTTGGATGTGTTTTTGGATTCAGTTTGCCAGTATTTTATTGATAATTTTTGCATCAATGTTCATGAGTGAGATAGGTCTGTAATTCTTTTTCATGGTTGAGTCTTTGTGTGGTTTTGGTATTAGAGTAACTGTAGCTTCATAAAAAGAGTTTGGCAATGACTCTTCTTTTTTATGTGAAACACATTAAGGAGTATAGGTATTAGACATTGAACCTATAGTTCGTGATCCTAGAGAAGCTAAATAATAAGGTGAACCCAAAGAAAAACATGTATAAATCCACCTGAAATTGGAAGCAGACAAGATCACCAGGCAAAAGTTGGGAGAGTGTGGGTGGGGGCGGGGCAGGGGGAAGGGGAGAGGGAGAGAGAGAAGGGAGAAGCGGAGGATTGGGGAGAGCATGGGGAGTGGGATGGTTGGGATGGAGGGAGGGTGGATGTGGGAGCAGGGAAGAAGATATCTTAATTAAGGGAGCCCTTTTATGTTTGGGAAGAGACTTAGCTCTAGAGGGGTTCCCAGGTGTCCAAGGGGATGTCCCCAGCTACGTCCTTGGGCAGTAGAGGAGAGGGTGCCTTGTAGGCCTATATTTTTATATGATGTGGCAGCCAGGCTCCAAAGCCATAGGCCCCATCTGAGGTGGTCAGGTAGCCCTGGAGACAGGCTGTCACTGCCTAACAAAGGGGCAGGATGTTGCTCCTTTCTTTGTAATTTGGAGGATGCCTTATAGAGATGCTGGTTCAAGCCTACGTGACAGCTAGCATACACAGCAGACAGGTAGATGTGGACATTACAAAATGCCATTCACCTGGTTACCTAGGAGACAGGTCTGATGTATTTTCCCGCTCAGTTTATGTGTTGGTATAAAAGCTGTTTGTATAATAAACGCAGGAGATCTTGAGGAAAGGAGAATCCAGAATGCCTTTCTGTGATGATGGTGTAAGCTGTGTTTGGTTATTGATTGCGGCTCCATACCTGTTCAGTTAGGGAAAATAGTTATCTATGTTGGGGCCTATGGGCCCTTAACAGTGCCTGAACTGGCCTTATCCCATCCCACTGATGAATATCTTGAATAATATCATTGAACCTTTGTCCAGCGATAGATGGTAAGAGAGACAGAGACCCACAACAAGAGCACTGGACTGAGCTCCCAAGGTCCAGTTGAAGAGCAGAAGGAGGGAGAATATGAGCAAGGAAGTCAGGACCGCGAGGGGTTAGTACACTCACTGAGACAGAGTACCTGATGTAATGGGAGCTCACCAAAGCCTGCTGGACTGGGACTGAATGAGCACGTGATCAAACTGGACTCTCTGAATGTGGCTGACAATGGGGGCTGACTGAGAAGCCAATGATGATGGCATTGGGATTTGTCTCTACTGCATGTACTGGCTTTTTGATATCCTAGTCTGTTTGGATGCACACCTTCCTAGGCCTGGATGGAGGGGGGAGCTGGACTTCCCACAGGGCAGGGTACCCTGACTGCTCTTAGGACTGGAGGGGGAGGGGAAGTGGGGGAGTGGGAGGAGGGGAGGAAGTAGAAATTTTGAATGTTATTATTTATAAAGCAATAAAAAGGAAAATGATTTCTAAAATGCATGTGCCTGTTTCCCTGCATCTAGCCTTCTTCTCGCCCAAGACTCACAGTCTTTCTGTACTCAGCACTCACTGCAGACCCACCACAGACAATTGCCCTTTTTTATCCCCAAGACTGCTTTTCTTATTCACAACAGTGAATAAAATACTTAGACTAAGAGCAAATTCTTGCCCTTCTCTGTTTAGTTTGTGAAATCTTTCTTTCTCTCTCACTTTCTTTTTCATTTCAGCCCTGTTAATGTCTCACAAGTTCCTGCTTACAAGAAGATTATTGCAGAAATACGCCCTGGCCTAGAGTATAAATTCTAGGTTACTTAAACTGACATAAAAGGCCATAATCTTGCCTTTGGCTAAAAATCCAATTACATTTCCCTTTACTCATCACCTTATAATTTATATTTTATTAATGAAAAATGTTTTTAATTCTCTGCAAAAAATGCTGGTTCATGAGTCTCCCTAGATGGGGAAATATTATCTCTCTTTCTCTCCTATTCCCTTATTTGACAGGCACAGCATGGCTAAAATGAAATTTCTACAGTTGAAAAAATGCTTTATATCATTTTAACTATGAGCTATACATAGCTTTTGAGTACTGGGACTGTGAGGATATATCTTTGTGAATAGAATTTTCAATTTTCAGTCTGTTGCTTATGTATATAAAATTACATATACATGAATTAAATATTTGCGTTGTCTTGTGTGGTCCTTACTAGCCAGTGGATTTCAAACCATTCCATAAATATTAAAATTATTTTAATTCTTTCTTGATAGAGTCTGAACTTCAAAGCAGTAGGTAATTCTGTTTTTCTTCATTTTCTGTTTCCTTTTTTAAATTTCAAATTGATTTCCTTATTTTACATCCCAACTGCAGCTGTCCATTCCCTTTCTTCCCCATGTCCCTCCCTGCCACCACTCTATGCCCACCACTCAATCCTCTCCTTCTCCATTTCTATTCAGAAAAGGTTGGCCCTCAGTGGATATCATATCAAGTTTCAATAAGGCTAAGCTCCTCTCCTTATATTAAGGCTGAGCGAGGTGACCCAGTGTGAAAATTATGTTGTGTAAAGCCAATACATGTTCAAAGGCATTGCCCGTACCCACTGTTAGGAGTCCCACAAGAAGACCAAACTGCATCACTGTAACTATGTGCAGAGGGCCTGGGTCAGTCCCATGCAGGCTCCCTGATTGTCCTTTCAGTTGCTATTAGCATGTTAGAGTTTCTGTAGGTTTTCTTCTGATGTCCTAGACCTCTCTGGCTCCTATAATCCTTCTTTCTCTTCAGTAGTGTGCCCTTAGCTCTGCTCAGTGTTTGGCTGTGGGTCTCTGCATCAGTTTCTGGAAAAAAATCTCTCTGATGACAACTGGGCTAGATACCAATCAATGAGTCTAGCAGCACATTGTCAGGCTTCATTATGTTGACATTTTTCTTTAGTATTGATTAGTTCTATCCTAGGTCTCTTGATTATCCAGCCTCTGTGTCCCATTGCTCCACGCAAAATCATTGCCAGCTTGCTCTCTTGGTATGGGTCTGAGGCAGGAATAGTCATTCGTTGGCCACTCCCATAATCTCTGTACCATCATTGCCCATTACATATTGTAGAGAGGATACATTGTAGGTCCAAGTTTATATACCTGGGTTGGTGTGCCACTCTCTCCTCTGAAATTCGTGCCTGATTACAGAAGACGCCCAGTCCCGGTTATGTATCCCTTTCATTTGGAGTGTTAGTTGGGATCATCCTTGTAAATTCCTGAGAGTGTTTCTTGCATCAGGTTTCTACATGACCATGAAAAGCTCCCCATTCCAGTCATCTGTTCAGTAATATTCCCTTCCATTCCTACACCACCTGATCATGAATGTTCCTGACCCCAGTTCGCGCATAAAATCTCTTCTACTTCCCAGTCCCAGGGAGATCTCATCATTTCCCTGGAGCTCTCCTTGTTACTTAGCCTCTCCCAGTCTGTGGATTGTAGCATGGTTATCATTTACAGCTAATATCCACTTCTAAGTAAGTACAAGATGTGTTTGTATTTCTGAGTCTGGGTTACCACACTTAGGATGAATTTTTCTACTTCCATCTGTTTGCCTTCAGATTTCATGATGTCATTAATTTTAACAACTGAGTAACAATCCATTGTGTAAATGTACCACATTTTCTTCATCCATTCTTTGGTTGAGTGACATCTAGGTTGTTTTCACGATTTGTCTATTACTAATAAAGCTACTTTGAACATAACAGAGCAAAGTTTCTTGTGGTATGGTTGAGCATCCTATGGGGATATGTCCAAGAGTGGTATTGTTGGGTCTTGGTATAGAACAATTCTCAATTTTCTAATAAACCACCATGTTGATTTTTAAAATGATAGTGCAATTTTGTGCTATCACCAGGAATGGAGTAATATTCCCCTAGCTCCTTACCCTCTACAGCATAAGATGTCATTTGTGTTTTTATTCTTGGCTATTCTGACAGGTTTAAAATGAACTCTCAAAGTAATTTTGATTTGTGTTTTAATGATATCTAAGGATGTTTAACAATTCTTTAAGTGTTTCCTAGCCATTTGAGATTCTTCTGTTAATAATTCTCTGTTTAGATCTTTAGCTCATTTTTTAAGTTGGATTATTTGGTTTGTTGACATCTAGCTTCTTGATTTCTTTATATGTTTTACAAATCAGGCCTCTGCCAGATGTGTGGTTTGCAAAGATCTTTTCCAATTTTGTAGGCTTTCATTTTGTCCTCTTGGGGATTTTCCTTTGCCTTATAGAAATTTCAATTGCATGAGGTCCCATTTATTGTTGTTGACTTTAGTTCATGTGCTATCATGTTCTATTCAGGAAGTTATCTCCTGTGTCATTGCATTCAAACACTATCCTACTTTTTCTTCTATCATGGTGTGGGAGGTCCTTCTGTCTGTGTGTTGCTTGAATAAAGAAACTGGCTTGGCCTGATAGTATAGAACAGAGCTAGGCAGGGGATGGGGCTTGGGGACTAAACGGATTGCTGGGAGAAAGGAGGCAGAGTCAGAGTGTGAAGCCATTGGCCTCACTGGAGACAGACAGAACTTTACCCGGTAAGCCACAGTCATGTGGCAATGCTCAGACTACTAGAAATGGGTTAAATTAATATGTAAGAGTTGGTTAATAAGAAGCTAGAGCTAATGGGCCAAGCAGTGATTTAATTAATACAGTATCTGTGTGGTTATTTCAGGCTGAGCAGCCAGGAACCAACAAGCAGCCCCCCTCCAACACTATCAGGTTCAATGTATCTCTATTTATGTTGAGGTCTTGGATCCACACCCAAGAAGAGTGGATGGCCAGCCACAGTCAAAGCGGTGTTGAAATTAATAAAATAGAAACACAGAGAGCCATTTAAAGAATCAATGAAACCAAGAATTGGTTCATAAAGAAAGTCAACAAAATAAATAAAGTCTTATTCAAACTAACTAGAAGACAGAAAACATCCAAATTAATAAAATCAGAAATTTAAAGGGCAAATAACAACATACACTAGGGGAATCCAGAGAATCATTAGGCCATACTTCAAAAACTTATACTCCACAAACATGGAAAATAAAGAAGAAATGAATATATATATATATTCCACTTATCAAAATTAAATTAAACTGAGATAAACAATTTAAAATCTCCATAACCTCTTAGGAAATAGAAGTACTCATTTAAAGTGTCCAAACAATATCTCAGCATGAGATACTTTTAGCACAGAATTCTAAAAGAATTTCAAGGAAGACTTAATACTGATACTTCTCAATTATTCCACAAAACAGAAAGAGAATTGACAAAATTCTCTTTATGAGGCCACAGTCAGCCTGATACCTAAAGCACACAAAAGCTCAACAGAGTAAGAGAATTATAGACAATTTACATTGATGAAAAAATACTTAATAAAATTTTCACAAACTGAATACAAGAACACAGCCAAAGATCATTCATCATGATCAATTAGGCTTCATCTCAGAGATGCAGGGATAGTTCAACATATGAAAAGCTATTAATGTCATCCATCATGTAAACAAATTGAAAGAAAAGAACCACATGATTATTGCATCAGATGCTGAAAAAAATGACAAAATCAAATAGTTCTTCATGATAAAAGTCTTGGAGAGATTGGACATGCGAAAGAGATACCGTAACACAACAAAGGCAATATGGAGCACAACTTAGCCAACATCAAGTTAAATGGAGAGAAATTCAAAGTAATTCCACTAAATTAAAGAACAAGACAATGCTGTTCACTCCATATCTGCTCAATACATTATTTGAAGTTCTAGTTAAAGAAATAAATCATCTGAAGGAGTTCAAGGATATACAACTACGGAGAAGCTAGGTAACATGGAGAACTTCAAGAGAAACATAGATGGATCCTCCTAGGAAGGGGGGAATAGACAAGATCTCTAGAGAAAATGGGGAGTCTGGGGGAGGGGGAATAAGGGAGAACAGAAGGGGAGGGAGAGGGGAGAAAAGGAGTGGGGGGTAGGACTGTCAAGATGGAGGAAGGACAAAGAGGGAGAGCAAGGAAAGAGACTTCTTGATTGAGGGAGCCATTAAAGCGATAGCAAGAAACATGGCACTTGGGAAATTCTCAGGAATCCACAAGTATAACCCCAACTAAGACCCTAAGCAATAGTGGAGAGGGTGCTTGAACTGGCCTTCACTTGTAATCAGATTGATGACTACATTAATTGTTAGACAACCTTCATCCAACAAGTGATGTAAGCAGATGCAGGGATCTATAGCTAGCACTGGACTGAGCTCCCAGAGTCCAGTCAAAGAGAAGGAGGAGCAATAATATGAGCTAAGGGGTTGAGAACCTGATGGGAATATCCACAGAAACACCTGAGTTGAGCTAGTGGGAGCTCACTGTGGGTTCACAGCAGGGGAACCTGCATAGGACCACATTAGGCCTTCTGAATGTGGGTGAAAACTGTGTGACATGGGTATTCTGTGGGGCCACTGGCAGAGGGAACAAGATTTATCCCTAGTGCATGAACTGTTTTTTTGGAGCCAATTCTCTATGGAGGGATATATGGGAGAAGGTCTTGGTCCTGCCTCCAAGTGATATCCCAGGCTTTGTTGACTCCCCCATGGGAAGCCTTGCCCTCTCTGAGGAGTGGATGGGGGATAGGGTGGGAGGAGGGGACAGAGAGGCAACTGAGATTGGTATGTAAAATGATAGATTGTTCAAGAAAAGAAATAAAATAGCTGTTTCTCTTACGTTGCACATTTTCTTTTCCTGATATTTCTAATCACATTCTTAACATTTCTTTTGAACCCTCTACAATTTTGTAATTCCTTTTATTTTATTTATAATATCTTTTTCTCTTCTTTATCTTTCCTTCTGTGCATGCACATGGCATGTATACATTTGTATATTTGTATGTCAGAGGTCCATACTGAGTGTTTATTCAACCACTCTTCCATATTGAGATAAGAATCATATTGAACTTGGAGCTTATTAGTTTGCTAGAATAGGGAGTTAGTGAATCCCTGGAACTCTTCTGTCTTTTGTCTCCCAAGCAATGGGACCTTATTATCACAATATTATCCTGACTTGGGTGCTGGATAGCTGTACTCAGGTAGGCAAAATTGTGCGGTCAGTCATTTATGGATTGAACCATCTCCAAAAGACTCATTTCCCTATAGTTTGTAAGATCCTTTACTTGTTTGGCTGCTTGGGACCTGAACTAATTGGCAATGATGCTCTTCTTCAGCTTAGACTGAGCAGACATTCTTCACATAAGCAAACATGCGGAGAACCTAAGCACACTCAGTCATTACAGTTGTTGACCTGACTCAGAAATGCGATGGATGCAGATAAAATTAACTTTTCACTTTAGATCTCTAGGCAAGACAGTTTCCCTGAATAATACTCCGCATTTTTAAACACAAATAATGTTCTTAACATAGCAGATCTTTGGCCTCTTTCATGAAAATGGACTGGAATTTTTATCAGCAGAACTTGACACTATGAAAGATTCATGCTGCACAGTAGCCTGTGTGCTGACACAGTGAGCGTTGTGTTTCTGAAAGTGTGTAATGAAACTTCCGTTTTTTATTTTTTTTTGTAACAAAGCATATTGTGAAGAATGTAAATAGTTGAGAAGGAGAAAGATCTAGCTTCTTTTCAATAAAAATTACCAAAACACACATTAAGAATACCTCTCTGCCCTGTTAACTTACGTGTAAGTGCTGTCCTCTTTTCTAATTGTCTGCTTTTTAAACTATAGCCATCCTAGTTAGCAACTGCAACTCCAGCGCTATCAGCAGCAGTTAGGCCACAAGAGCCATAGCCTGAAGGCATTCTGTTCCCTCTGGCACCAACTCTTTCAAAACTACTAAGTGAATTAACCTAATCTCTGTCCCACTAAAGAAGACTGAGGTAGACTCCTGCTTCCCAGAGAGGCTGAATAGCAAGCAATTCACCTAGCTCACCTGTTCACGTTGTCCATGCACTTCTTCACGCCGGTCTTTACAAACCCTCTCCCCCTGGAACTCCCTACTATTTCCTGTCAGCTAGTTGCTGAGTCAGCCTCCAGACCACAGGTGAACTTTATTTAATCAAACACATCTTTGCATCGTTAAGCAAATGTTCCAGAGCATAAACAAAAGAGCAAGTAGTAAAATAATATTCTACAATATGGAAAGTATGACCATGTTGATGCTCTCAGTATGAGGAAACAATGAGGTCAGGACTTTAGAACAGAGTAAAGCTTCTGCGATGAGTGCTTCCTTACAGCAAGACAATAACAATGTAAATTTGAATAAACTTAAAAAGTTACTTAAAAATGAAACATAAGATATTTAAACACTAATTTAATTTTGAGGTAAAATCTTATTTTAAATACATCAATAAAACATTTCAAAAGGAATGCTAGACTTTTTTTTTCTGTGAGGCTTTTGGTGTTCAAGGACTTGATATTGATGCAGGGAGGAGTGAAGACTTATTTAGCTAAAGTCTCTGGAGTTTGTCTCCCAATAATAAGATGAAAAAGGTTTGGCGAAAAATCAAATGACTTAATTTGGTTTATGCCTACATATTTATGATCATAACATATACAAAAAAGAATAACTATTCATTATATCAACGATTTTAAGCAACAACAAAAAAGAATAAGAATAAGAGAAAAGTAACAAAAGGTCTCACCCACCTCTGCTGTGTTATTATGGTTTGGGAAGACAACTTTCCCAGTTATGCCTTCATAAGCAAAGAGCTGCTTTCTGTTCTGCATACCTTTCACATTACTGTTATGCTATGATACTTCACTTCGGTTCTTAATCCTGGTGAAATGATAAAGCTGAAATTGCTTTATTTACTGCATATTTTCTTGGATTGAGTAATTCCAACTTTGTGTCTGCTACTAATTTTGATCTCAAAATCATCTAATTCTTCCATCAATATCTTCTTATTTAGAAGTATCAGTAGGTGACATTTTTAATCAAGAAAACATAGCGCTGTTGTTTATGTTATTGCACACTTAAAACAAAATAGAACAATCCTGTCTGTCACACAGGTTACAAACCTGAAGAATTCGGGAATTAGTGAACAACACTGGGGAGTACTTTTAGTGCCTACAGAATTACTTTTGCTGTTTCAGTATTATGAAGACAAAAGTCACCTGGCACTGAAGAGAGTTATATTCAGAAGAATCCAGCTGTCTTCAAAATTTTTTCAGAACTACAGATTACTTTCAACACCCGTTGGGATCTCAGTCAGGGATATGCAGAAATGAAATTTAACCTGTCTACAGGATTGAGTGTTATCTAAAACTTTCATTGCTAACTACGCACGTTTCAGAAGATTTAGTCTTAATGAGATGGATTGTACTCTGTTCCTAAAAGAATGGAAGTCTAAGGAGTAATTTCAGTGTCCATTTAATTGCTCTTTCAATTCTCATGTATTTCCAGGCAATTAAATTTACTTTTATAAGTTCTGGGTCCTTGATTACTTCTATGCCATGCAAAAGTTTTGTAAATGAAATTTGAAGTTGTGTCTTATTTTTAAAGAAAATTTAAAGGAACAGTTTCTACTTCTAATAGCCAAAGAAAATGAAATGTAATTTTTCAAGTGAGAATTCCAACCTAAATCACTTAATGTGAAACAAACGTTATTTCTTTTTGTTTTTCCCCATTCAAGGGAAAAATATAAAAATGTGTGAAATACATAGTATTTATTTCGCTTTTTCTTTCACTTTATCAAAATAGCTTAAATAGCTTAGATATCTTAGAGTCATATCTTTGCACATTTTTAACATAAGATTGTATAGGTACAGGATATTTTAGGTACAGTAACTTTGAAAATCATTATTAGTTGGTGGCAGTAAGTAGTACTTGTGCCTTTACTGATTCCTTACTAGTCTAAAGAACTTTAATTGTCGAAGTAAAAATTTAGAACTTGAAATTTCTTTCATCATGTTAACAAATACAAAGTCAGACACAAAATTTCTACGGAAAAGAAATGGGGAAAAAGCAAATCAGCAAAGAACCTGGAAACTGCATATGGTTGTCAAATGAGAAGTGATGAATAAGCCATAGATAATGCCTTCATCTTCTTTGTATATTATATTCATACGCATATTAATATTTAAAACTTATTTCTCAATAAGGACAAGGTGTAGTGTAAATAGTATTATATTATTATACAGTAAATATTTGACCATATGTTTCTGTAATAGAAATGAAATCCATGACAATGTATGTAGCCCAAAAAGACAAAAGAGACTCCAAAGAATAGACCTCTCAACCTCTCCTTGACTTCTGGCCACTCCTGTTTTTATTAAATTCAGTAAAGTTTCAGGGTGTACCCCTGGGGACAAAGGGGACAGGATCTGATGTCACAATATGACATATGAAAGATTATTAAAAATGAGCCAAAAGCCTACACATCAACATTATAATCATGGAAATCACAGTTTAAAATTAAACAAAAGGACAAACATAGTTTATAGAGTGAGGAAGCTAGTGAATCAGTTCTGTTTCAAGGAATTCCTGAAACTATTGAGTTGTTTATTTCCAAGTTCAAGCGGCTCTCCTCTCAGGTACAGAAATGTTTATCTTCAGAGAATCTTCTATGCATCATTCCCTCTAGCTGATAAATAGTCTTCTGATCTGCTGATCTTTGAAGAATATTATCCAGGTCTAAATTATGGCATGCAGAATGTGATCTCTTTACTATCACAATACTGCATTTAAAGCATTTTCATTCAGTTATTCTATTTATCAGAAAAGAAATAAGAGGTAAACACAATGTAAGAGCATATTTAATGAGATTTTCCATGTGTTTGCTTATAAGATTTGCATTCTTATCCAGGTAGTCATTGAATGGAAACATTCAAGTGTGTATTAGTAGAGAAACACTATTAATAGTTTTATCACTCTGCCATGTGTCTATGTAACTAGGGAGCTGTTAAATATTCAAAGAGGGCTGATTTAGGATAGGAAGAGAAATATTTTATGACCTACCAATTTGACCATCAATAAAGAATCCTTCTCCAAAGAGTACATTCCCTCACTACAACCAAAACATAACCCATGGTTCATATCTGATTAGAATTAAATGGTTCAAAATTTTTATGTTCATTTTCCTTTCTAGACCAACATCAATATTGTATTGAAAGCAATAAATAGAAGCACTTATCATTCCATAAAATAAGGGAAGGTATGCTATCAACAAAATTAGAATCTGGTAGTTGTATTAGGTAAGAGCCAAAAAGAATTTAAACTGATGTTTTGGGTTTAAAAAGAGTCATAGTCAGTAACCCTATGTTGTCCATACTCCAACTCTTGAGTCTCTTAGGAGTATATTACTCCCTCACTGGGCTGATCTTTCCAGACAGACATGAGAAGGAAATGTACATCCTCTTTAGCTATAAATTCACCAGGAGGAGGCTGCGCATCTCACTCAAGATGTTACAGGCAATTTATTCCTATTTTGATTCATCGTAGTTAACTGATGATAGTTTTATTTTCTTCCCTTTTCCCCCCCTCTTATACAATACATACCAAGCACAGTTTCCCATGTCTCCGTTCCTCTTTGTTCCATCCCACGTACCCATTCTACCCCATATACACTCTTCTGCTATTTCCCTTCAGAAAAGAGCAGGGCTCTCAGGGATAGCAAATGAACATGACATGACAATGTATGATAAAACCAAGCACAAACACTCATATCAAGGCTGGGCCATGCAATCCAGAAGGAAGAAAGGGGTTTTAATACACCAGTGTCCACCTTATTTGCTAACATTATGGCCAGAAAATCATAGTAAATATAATCTGTTCTAGTTGGTTTTATTTAAACATAACTACAATTAAAACTTCAGCTCTTCCTTTTGAGGTGGCTAGTCTTCTGCAACGGAGTCAAAATCTTTGTCTACAGTGTTTAGTTTTTCGACTATCATATTAATACAACCTCCACTCACCTAGGAAGGCAGTTGCAATTGAAATAATTGTCTAGAACAAGTTTGCCAGTGAACATGTCTTTGAAGGTTTGTCTTGAGTTTTAATTAGTGTAGGAAGAGGCAACCGGATTTTGGTGCTGCTATTTCATGGGATAACCCTGAAGTCTGTAAGTTAGAGAAAACTTTTTGAGGATGAACTGAATGAATAAGCAGGCAGCATGGATCATTCACTTTTGTATGATCTTGACTGTGAATATGATGACACTAGTTACTTGAATTCCTTACTTGACTTTCCCAATAATGATGGTGAGTCAGAATTATGAACTAAAACACAGCATTTCATACATTTGTTTTGGACAGCAACAGAAATAAAACTAGAAATGAAACATATCTTTTCCTTTGGTCATGAGCCACTCTGACTAAACTGATAAGTGTATCTTTTATTTTTGTTGACTTTTACAGCTATTAAAGTACTGTCAAATATGTTGTATGCAGCACAAGCTGCACAGGAGAGAATTATAAGTATCTGTAAAGAATTATTTCATTTCTCTCTAGTTTCCCAAATATTATAATTCAAACACTCTTTGACATAACCTTTACCTGATAGCAGAAGGTGGTTAAAGTACCAGAAACTTACTGATTTGTGCTTTTTGAAACTTATTTTTCTTTTATAAATTTTGCCTACCATCATGCCCCCTTGTGATATTTTTCAGGTCTGACCTCCATTGTAAGAAGAATATAAATGAGTGGTTTTGAATACTTGGTTGGCAAATATTAAACTTTACAAAAAATGGATTGTAGAAAAATTATTTTTCAGCAAAATAAAAATGAAATCATTTCACCAGGTCATTACTTTCATTTTTTAAACAACATAATAAGGTATAAATAAAGATAACTATGTTAAACATATATAAGTATTTTTGTTGAGTTTGTAGAAATATGAATTTAATATATGTAAATGGCACATTTCTTTACAGTTTAAGAATATATAATGGAAAATGCATTATCAGGCAGTAGAGCTCCAATTGGTCGTATTGGCATATATTGACTCTTTAACCCTATTTTGTTATAGCTCAATATTCTTATTATAGATTGTATTTAGCAAGAAAGCATGTTAGTTTTATGTTTGGACATTCCTTTAATCTTCTTAGGAAATAGAGACAGGAAGCTCAGCAGTTCAAAGTCAACCTCAGTTATATAAATTGTTAAAGGGTAGCCTGGGGTGCCTGAGACTCTATGATGGTGGATTCTCCTCTCTATGCTGTGACTATGATTGGGTAATTAATAAAGAAAACTGACTTGGCCCGATAAGGTAGAACAGAGCCAGGTGGGGAAAACTAAACTGAATGCTGGGAAAAATAAGGTGGAGTTGGAGAGAAACCATGTAGCCCTGCTGGAGCTAGACAGAACTTTACCTGGTAAGCCACAGCCACGTGGTAATACACAGATTACTAGAAATGGGTTAAATTAAAATGTAAGAGCTAGCTGATAAGAAGCTAGAGCTAATAGGCCAAGCAGTGATTTAAATAATATAGTTTCTGTGTCATTATTTCAGGGCTGAGAGGCCGGGAACCAACAAGCAGTTTCCCACTAACAACTCTACACATGCACACACACACAAAAAATACATAAGCACACAAAACAAATAAAACAACAAAAATAGTAAAAGGAAGAAGAGAAACCAAAAAATTATTCCAAAAATATTTGTTACTATCAAATTATTTGGATCTTTAAAACTGTGGAAATGTTTGCAAGAATTTTTTCTCAAATTTTTGTGCTATTTGAAAAGATTCTCCAAATTCCTTATGCTAAGGAAATAAAATTCCATAAAATTTGAAGTTTGAAATATTATTTGCCTAGAGGAACTGAAGTTTAGTGATCAACTGGAAAAGACTCAAGGAATAAATATACATTAAGAAAAGAAAAAAGGGGGCTGGAGAGATGGCTCAGTGGTTAAGAGTATTGCCTGCTCTTCCAAAGGTCCTGAGTTCAATTCCCAGCNTAAATAAATAAATAAATAAATAAATAAATAAATAAATAAATAAATAAGCAAACAGATAAATAAATAAATATTAAACAAAGAAAGAAAAGAAAACAACAACAACAACAAAAAAGCAAACAAAAAGCAAGAGCTGAGTCTGCCAACAGGGCAGAGAGTGGATGGAGGTCAGAATTTCTGAGCCATTAGTATTACATCATGCACTATAAAACAATGGATGGAGTAGAAGTCTGGCTGGATTTGATTCAGGTCATTCCTGACAACTTGAGTGTGCCCTACCATGTGTGCAACCAAGAGTGAATCCACATTGTGTATAAAATAAAGAATAACCATGCTGTTGTTTTGTAAGAAAAAGCTGTGAATGCTAATCTATAAACTAAGTTTTGGAAAAAAATATGGCTTTAGACTAGAAGCTCTATATCCAAACTAGGAAATGGTACTAATACTGTTATACAGTATATGTTACCTTAAGTTATTCTGAAAAAAGTAGTTGTTGGGTATTAACAGCCTGAATATTAGTGTCTAGTATTGAATGGACAAATTATTTTAAAATTTTGATATGTGAAGGGATAGACTATATGAAATTGGTAAGAACAATTTTTGACTTTTTATTTTGTAGTTCTTCTGAAAATCTAGTTTATTGTTGCTGAAAAGTCAATATCATTCAAAGCATGTAGCATTATAAAATAATATTTTAATTAGTATTAATGTAGAATATTGTTATACTTTAGAAATATTTTTGTTTGCTAGTGCTTTTTTCTTCTTAATTTTTTATTGTCTATCATTGTTAATTTTATAATAACACATGTGCCTATATGTGTGGGTAACAACGTTGTGGAGTCTGTTTTCTCATTATACTTTTTTATGTGCTCAGGATAGAACTCAGGTCCCCCAGGTTTTCAATAAGAGCCTTTATTTGATGAGCAATCTCTTGGACCCTTGATATTTTTTCCTTAATTCTGACTTAATTTTGTGGTAGAGTAATGGAATTTTTTTAAGATGCCATTCTTCATTCCTGCCAATGTGGGACTTGAATATCTAGCTGGTGCATATTTGTCTTACGTTTACCTCGATCCTAGAGATCCTAGACATAGTCCATGGCTAATCTATATGTGGATTAACAAATTATCTTCCAGAGTCTTTATATTGCAATACAATAGAGAGCTTTATAACAAGTAGCACTAAATGGATAGAGTTGGTTTTTTGGGACATTGAAGCTGTGATTACACAGAACATGATGCACTTTATCTAATTCACTTTCCTGCAGAGTTGGGAAGGTTTTATTACTTGGATAAATGTCAAGAGCGTATAATGGTTGGAGTTGCAGTGACTAGGAACATGCCCTTGGGAAAAATGTGTTATGCATATAATTAATGCAAAATAATGATATTAATACAGTTTCTATATTTTAATTAACACAATTTCTATATTTAAAATATTGCAAAACTAAAAAGTATGAAAAGTAGTCTATACTTTTATTTACCTACCACTCTCTTTGTTGAGCAATGAAATATAAACTCCACAAAGCGTGACACTGAGTTTCAAATGGTAAATGGTTGTGGAAGGCAGCTATTCTACCCCAGTTCAGCATCTGTAGAGCATACAGACAGCCTACAAAATGGAAGGAAAATTTTGTGACTTATACCTCAGATATAGGCTAATATTTACAAGTTACAAAGAATCACAGAAACTTAATGTTTGAGGATGTAAAACTATCAATCAACAAGAAGTCAAGTTACAAAGAATCACAGAAACTTAATGTTTGAGGATGTAAAACTATCAATCAACAAGAAGTCTGATGAATTGAGTAAGCAGTCTTCCAAGAAATAAAAGTGATCAATAAATATTTAAAACATGCACTTTTATTTCATTTTATGTGTATGACTGTTTCACTTGCATGTATGTTTGTGTACCATGCATGGGCTTGGGGCATTCAGAGACCAAAAATGAACATCATTTCCCCTGGAAACGGAGTTGCATACAGTTATAAGCTGCCATGTAGGTGCTGTGTATTGGGCCATTTTTCTTCTGAAAGAGCAGCGAATGCTTCCAACTGATAATCTATTTGTCCAGACATCAATAATTGTTATAAAGGAAGGTATTTATCTTCCCTGGTTATCATGGTAATGCAGGTAATGCAATAAAACTACTTTGAGATACAACCTTACCCAAGGAAGATGACTATCTTCAAAATCTGACAATAAATGTTTGAGAAGACAGAAAGGAGGATGATTTAATTACTTTTGGTATGAGTAGAAATTAATACAAACAGTATTTAAATCAGTATGTAAATTACCAAAAAATAAATATCTATGTATCTTATGGACCATCAATGTCATAATCGGGCATATACTAAGAGAACTGTGTATGCATCTTGAGAGATATTTGCACCCCTATTTGTTTCTGCTGTGTTCATGTTTGCAAACAAATGGAGCCATATTAATTGTCCATCAACAAATGAATTGCCAATGCAATTCTGGTACAAATATAACATGAATTGTAATCCAGATGTAAGGAAAATAAAAAATACAAAATTTGCGACTTTTGGATGGACTGAGGAAACAATTCATTTTCTCCCTCAAAAGAAGATCCTATTATACACTATATACATACATACAAATTAAGAAATTATTAATATAATATAACATTTTGAAATGAGACTAATAAAAAATCATTTTAAAAGATAAAAATACTCACTAATGATAACTCATGAGAAATAATTTAAATGAAAATCAATGAAGTTATTTTATAAACAATTAAGCATCTTAAGGTTATCCTCTTCTCTGTCTAGTCTTTTTATGTGAGCTTCAAGTCGCTTCCTAAATCATACTCACACTGTGCTCAAATATGAAACCTAATTTTCAAAGAGGATTACCTGTGGAAGAATATGAACAGCTTCAGTACATTGTTTGGTGTCCTCAGAGATGACCTCAATTTCAATGTCCTAACAACTACTGATATAGTCTTATTTTTACATAGATGCCTGATAACTTAGTTTTGTTCCAATTCACTTTGGATCTTTGATTATGTTCCAAAGTCTGATATTAACATTTTAGTTTGGTAAGTAAACCATCATGATTATACTCACTTTCCATGTTTCCTTGTCTCAGTCAAAATATTTTATTTTATAGTTGAAAGCAATATAGCACATTCAATTATGGAACACATTAAAAGGCAACATTACCTTGTCAGCTTCAATATTACGGGGAATTTCCAGAAGACATTTCTCTGTTGTAGTCATGTGTCTTTTATTACACGGTTCCCCACAAAAACACATTGTGAGATTAAGAGGTTATTTTTTAAGTGACATAATTTTCGGTGTATCTCAGCCATATTATTACAATCTGCATCCTGTCTTTGGTTTAATTCTGAAAATAATTACCTCTTATTAAAATCATCAACATTACATCATTGCTGGTCATGCAGAAAATTAGTTTGCTGCAGGAAACAAAACCATCAGATATAATCTCTTCTTATAGTAAAAGAGATAATTGTGTTAATCACAAGCAAAATCATTAAAATAAAATACTTTCTTGCTAAACTGAGTTATGTCTGTTCTTTAGAGATGATATATAATAGAATATTAACGATGCTATATAATGCTGTACAACTAGCCCTCATGATACGAATTGCATATTGAATATTAAAAGAAGCACCGTCAGCTCCTTGGGGAACTAGTTATTTTATTAATACACCACAGATCCCAGTTCTCTTCTCTTTAGTGCTTGCTCCTTTTTGACTTAATACAATTTCATACATGTTAAACTTTTCTTTATAAATTGGACTGGGTGCCTCCTCTTGTTAATGTTTCAATGACTTGATTTACTTAGAATCTGAGAATAGGAATG
Source organism: Bramus lutescens (assembly GCA_001685075.1). Lineage (NCBI taxonomy): Eukaryota > Metazoa > Chordata > Mammalia > Rodentia > Cricetidae > Bramus > Bramus lutescens. The sequence goes on from LOEQ01003785.1 coordinate 70,586, forward strand.
AACAGTGACTTCTAAACATGATTCCGTAGTTTATCTTTATACCCCCAAGAGTTGATAAAATGTACTTTTAGCAGCAATGCTTGTATTTAGTTTATAAATACAAAAAAATAATTAACTGAAATAATTCAGTCAGTAAATGCTTGCCCCGCAAATATGAAGGACTTAGTTCAATTCCCATAACCTACATTAAGTAAAATGCTATAACTGGTCCTTGCAATTCCAACCATGAAGGACAAAGCCAGGTGGGTTTCTGAGTCTTAAAGTTCAATCAGCCTATGAAGCATGCTCCAAGCCAGGAGGAAATCCTTCTTCGAAAACAAGGATGGTTTCTGACCTCTTCCAACACATTCACTAGTATATATGTCCTTATAGAGCTGAACATAAACATGAATTCCATTTATCCCTGAATAACACACACACACACACACACACACACACATACACACACACACAGGGAAATGTAAAAGTAATTGGAATTTGTTGTGAGACTGTATTATCACATATTATTTTGAAATATAAGACAAGCAAGAGCCTTAAATTGTGGCATATTGTAAAGAAAGACAGTTTACTAGTAGTAAAATAGTGTGTACTTGGGGAGAAAAATGCCACTAGTCAATGCCTTAAGATAGGATCTGTCAACCATAGATCATTTAAAATAAAATTCACATTTTGCATATATTCAACATACCAATGAAATAAATAATCTACTGTAGCACAAATAATAGTAACCCAGAGACAGATGCTAGGGTTCAACCTGAAGATCAGAAGAGCAAAGCAGCTAGCTACTAGCTTTTTCCTCTACCTCAGACTGAAATGGCGATCCTGTTTCCAGGAATCCTCAGAATGAAACTGAGCTGAGACATGTTTTTTTCCATCTTATATTCTTCTCTTGTGCTGGGATTAAAGACATGCATCACCACTACCTGACTTTTATGACTAACTAGTGTGGCTACTGAAATTAAAGGTGTCTACCATCATTGCCTGGTCTGTCTAGTTGACCAGTGTGGCTGGTTTTCTCTCTGATCTTCAGATAAGCTTTATTTATTTATACAAGTGAAATATCACTACAATCTACTATATGTGGATGTTTAAGAACATAATCACTTTCGTTTAAATGGAAAGTATTTCTGCAGATTGACCAGTTTTCCATATTCTGTTTGGTGTTTTGTTTTGTTTTGTTTTTTCCTGTTGTTCACTATATACCTTGTTTTTGTTAGGGCCATACAACAGGGACAGACAGACATCAGATATACATAACATCAATAAAGAGACCATAGATTACAGACAGATGCAAGACAGAGGGACAGTAGTGGAGAATTTCAATAAGGGCTCAATATTAATCTAAACTACTTAAGAGGAAGAATTTACATTCTTTAATGTTGTAACTACAAAATTACGTAAAATTTGCAGCAAAAGGCCACTCACTTTCCTATGAATAATTTTACTATAAACATTCTCAAACATATATCTAGTTACTCTTGATATGTGTTCTGATTATGCAGCAAGAAATAAAATGGTTAGCTCAAAAGATATGAGTGTGCTTGAATTTTATAGAAGTGTCAAGTCTTTCCCGATGTAATTATATCACCTTGTGATATGTCTACAAACAGGAAAAGTTCTTTTTGTTCTGAAAGTAAAATTGAATGTTAGCCTTTTCTTTGTACCTAATCTGATACTAAAAGTATTTGACCATGCCCCACGGAATGTTCCTCCATTATTCCTGCTTTTGTCTTCCTCTCTACGAGTTTCTTTATGTTGCCATTCTTTGTGATTTCAGTTTTGTCTTTTGGTTACTATGTGTGAACTACCTAATCCTTGAAGAACTGCATGCTTCCCAAATCAAACAAGCCTCAAAAGGACTCCAGATTAGGAGGCCGCTTCCGTACTCAGTCATATTCACTCTCTAATGTGTGTGTTTCAAATACGTTTACCGTCACTGTGTGAGATCATAAGAGACGGAACTGAAAGAAAGAGAATGGAGGATGTACCAGATCAATTGTTCTCAAGCTGTGGGTTGCTGACGATCCCTTTGTGAGTCACAATTTTCATAAGGATTCAAATTTCATGAAGATTTCAGCAGTAAATTTGCAATTATTAAGTAGCCATGAAATAATTTTATGACTTTAGTTTGCCACAACATAGCATTAGGAAGGTTAAGAACCACTCTATCAGATCCAACCATGCTGCTACTTACATGTACACATACTAAATAAAATATTCATTTTAAAAAAGCATCTTTTATTGAAGTGTAGCACATATAAATTTCACAAATGTCAAGTACATGGTATGAATCTAAAATTTTGATTTCAAACAGACTCATAAATTAGTGAGATATCACAACCTGGGCATGGTGACACCACTCTGTAATGTTTTTCATTGTTGTTATTTCTCTTCTCTAATTGTAATTCAAGCACAGCTAATTCACATTTTATAATTCTCTTTAAAGTGCTACACTTTAATATATAAATTAATTAGAAGTTTATTAAGGGGGATACGGTTTCAGGAATTTCCAGAACAAAGCAACGATCTTCAAAACAATCCCCACATGTGCAAATTTAAAGTCTACTGAAAACAAACTGAAAACTCCATTACTAATGAGTGTATTTCCAAACTGCTTCAGAAGTAGAATTTTAATATTTTGATAAGGTGAATCTTCCCCATACACCATGTCATGGTGTACTCAATCAGGTACCTACTAGCGGTAGATCAGTATCTGCCAGTTGCTCCTCTTTGGGCTGTGGGTGATGTCCATCCTATTTACACAGTTTCTCTTCATGAAGTATGAACACTTCACCTACCCAGTCCTGCCTGACTCAGTCCTTTCTTTTTTTGATGCATTTTGTTCAAAAAGCTGGCAGGTTTTGTTGGACTTGCGTTTTGTTATTGTAACTCTGAAAGTCCAGCACAGCCAATCTATATGAATACATTCTCAAACTGGCATGCTTCCACATTTTGTGTGTGGTTTGCTAAACAGCCATGGATCTGTACGCATGGTCCATGATCAGATATACCTGGAAAATGGGCTGAGGTCCTTTCATAACGGTCTCACAATCACCTTTGTTGCTGGCCATGACACCAAGCATTCTGTGCCTTGCTGTGTAGTGGAAAGACAGGCCCTGTGTCATGCCTTGAGTAGGTGACCAAAGGACACTGAGATACCCAGCAGCGTGCTATGCAGCAGATGGTAGGGAATGCTGTAGTGGTATATATTTTTTTCTTTCACAGCTTTTAAAACTCCAGTTATTCCTCCTATTGTATATTGCTGTTTTATGGAGGTGTGGGAAAAGTGGCATATTTGAGAATCTTATATTTATCTCAGTGTTTTGGGCAAGGAGATGATTCAGCAGATGCTGATCTTGAGACAGAGCTGCTTCCAGTTTCCATGACTCTTCTGGTCTCTAGAGGTCCAGGCATACACATGGTCCAAATTTAAAGTTCCAGGCAACACTCTTAACCAAAAATAAAAGAACCAAGTCATTTAAAAATATATCCCAATGTTTTCCGGGGTGTCTATGCTAAAATTATACTGTTTTATGTTTCTCTGCAGTTTTTCACTACCATCTCTTCTGGTCATACTCTTTAAAATAGTTTTTTTTCAAAACTCTTAACACATGACTTATACATTTTTCATCTTTCTCCTCCTTAAACTAGATTGAAGAGTTAAGGGTGCACTGTTTCCTTTCAAGGGCACCTGGTTCTAATGATGGATGCTCATAAAATTGGACAAGTATTATTTGTTTCAGGAAGAAAAAAAAAGAAAAGATCACTTTAAAAAATTAAATGGGACAATGAAAAAGTATTTCTGTCAGAAGATCTGAAGCAAGACATGACTATAAATGTAGCCAACCAGTTGGAAAATAAAATAAAATGAAAGTGGGGATGAAAACTTAAAATAATTTTTAAAGTGCAATAGTTGAAGAACAATGGAAACATGGGCCTAGTCTGACAGCATTGTGTCCAGTTCAGAATAAAAGGAAAACCAAGCTTGGACACCTGAAGATATTGAAGCAGCCATGCACCGAATTTCTGCCTTGTAAAGCAGCAGGGCACAGTCTGGCTACAGTGTCACCCACCAGCAATCAGAACATTTATTCCAATTTACTCACATCGATATGGTTTGGTGCCGCAGTAAATGCATTCTTTCCAGTCCAAAACTGTATTTATAAATCAAATTGCCATGCTCCCCATAATACATAGGCACTTGTATGACTCTTGATATGGACTCTATTAATTGTTATTGACAAAATACTGCCAGACATTTCCTGAGATTTCTTTACAAGTTCTTACTCAATGGAAAAAAAATCCTTTGTTTATGGCAAGAATCTGCTTAAGAGTGCGTACATACCACATTCCTCTTTTTGGGTCTGGGTTATCTCACTTAGTAAAGTGTTTTCTATTTCCATCCATTTGCATGCAAAATTCAAGATATTACTGGTTTTTTGCCATTGAGTAGAACTCTAAAGTATATATGTGCTACACCTTCTTTATCCATTCTTCCATTGAGAGGCATCTAGGTTGTTTCCAGGTTCTGGCTATTACAAATAATGCTGCTAT
>LOEQ01003785.1:76002-93155 GCA_001685075.1 Bramus lutescens
AAAAAAAAAGTAAGAAATTACTGTGCCTGGCATTTCTTTGGACCTAAATTGTGTTTTTTTTTTCAGCTACAATATAGAAAAACGGAAATGTTTATGAAACATGGCACTATGTATGGAAGTCATATGCATTACAGATATATAAAAATAAATTTTGTCTAATATTAACACACTTTTATTTCCAAGTTTAAAATTTTGAATAGAAAGTGATTTAGCCAAACTTTGTTTCTTTGGGAGTTCTATGAGAAATAATAGCACATTAGCATAAAAAAACTTTATATCTACGTATAAAAACCATATATGTATACAATGCCTTTTTTGCTAAGGTAGACCCCTTGAAAAATATCCTGAGGGAACCTCTACAAGGTCTCACTATCCTGCATCCATTTAATGTTCATGAATGATGATCTCCCAAGAATATGAACCTCCTCTTATTTATAAGGTCAGTTCCATGGTCAATACCAGATGACTTCATAGTGACTAATTTTCATCATGGTTTAAAGCAGGTAGAAGTGATAAATCACCTTTTCTACTTTGGCTAGGGTATTATTCTCACATACCATTTTACTGTGTTCAAATGAAGTAAAATTTATTCAAAATCACATAGACCTTTGTTCAGTCAAATTTATTAAACTATCCTTAAGAGTTCACCTTTTTCTATCCAAAACAATCTTTTTACTTTGCTTCTGATGTTAATAAGTTGTCTTTAAATTATGAAGGATACAGTGAGATGACACATATTGGAAATGGAAAAAATGTGTGTAACATGTTTCAAAATTTTCCTTGCAGAATTTAAATTAAATATCAAGAGATTGTAGAGATCCTGTCTTGTTTGCAGTCCCCATAATGAATAAGGAGATATTTAGCTTAGGTATCCATCTTCCTCAAGGAACTGCAACAGATATATGCTGCACATAGTGTCAAGAAGCTGCTGTCTAAAACCTTTATAATAAAAGGAATATTACATATTTTGTTAGTATATCATTATAGAAGGCAAAAATGAGATAAAAATAAAACTACGATGTCCAGTTTTAAAAATAGATGGCTAAAATATTTCACAGATGCATCTAAATAACCCTGCATTTAATAGTTTTACTGTTTTTATGCTCATTATATAATAATTCCTTGCCTTCCATTTTTTTCAATTCTGTAAATAGGCTGTCTTCCTAAATCCTTGCAAGAGCTGCTCCCTCTACACCATTTTCCAATAGCTAATGAGCTGTAACACTAGGAAGCTCATCTAGCCAATGACCCCAGTGTAAGGTCAGAAATCTCTCCTCTCTTTTTTTTTCTCTTGAACTAGCTGTATTTTTTAATCTTAGATAAGAGAATGTGCAGGAACAGATGGTCTATTTGAGATTCTATACCGGCAAATGGTGAGATAAAAAGTCAGAAAGACCAATTTAGCTCACAGACTAAAATATGACTTCCAATTTTGGTTTATAAAAGAGAATTTTCACATAAAGCTCTTTTAGAACTTAGGTGATGGAATAATTTTGAATATTTTCATCTTGTTTCTTCTAAGGGTCTGTAAGAAATAGTGCTAGGCAAGGAACTTAGAAACTGCTTCAGATTCTGTCTGTGTTGTGATATGTACTGCTTTCAGGGCCAAGACAGTTTACTGTTCCAAGAGCAACTACACTAAATTTTCCTTCCTTTCTTCATGCATCTTTGCTGTTACTTTCTGTCTTAGAATCTACTAAAAGCATGTTTTCTACACATGCTGGGTTGGTTCTTTTGGCTGGGTGGAAGTAATTTGTTCTGCATCATCCTCTGCTTAATATTTGACCCTCACCCAATATTGTTTTGTTTTATTTATTTTCTATAATTCATTAATTTATTTATTTCGATATATTTTTTATGTTTTTTTCAAATTTATGATGAACTTAAACCTAAGTCCGTCTTGTTTGATTTGTTCTATACTAAATGTAACCTATTCATTATTTTTTTCTTTTACTGTGACCAAATACTTACCAAGAAACAGGTATGAAAGGAAGGTGTAATAGTCACTTTTAATTATCAGTTTGACATAATCAGCTGAGATGAGACTATCAGTGGATTTTCTCGATTGAATTGGCTTTTGCGCTTGTCTGTGAGGAATGCACTAGATTACATTTTCTGAGTTAGGAATGCCCTTTCATTTGGGTTTGCACAACATAAGTGTAGAGGAACAGAAGGGGAGAGCAATGAAAGAGATATCTTGATAAAGGGAGCAATTTTATTGTGTTAGGAAGAAATCTGGTGCTTGGGAAATTCCCATGAATCCACAAGGATGACATCAGCTAAGACTCTTAGCCAGAGTGCAGCGTGATGTGGGATTCCTCTCTGTATGCTGTAAATAAGTAAAGGAACTGCTTTAGGTCTATAGCAAAGCTATAAGGGCAGAGAGCAAGGCGGGGAAAACTAAGCTGAATGTGGAAGGGAGATGGCGAAATCAGAAAGAAGCCATGCAGGCCTGCTGGAGCCAGATAGAACTTTAGCTGGTAAGCCACAGTCACGTGAGGATACACATAGGATACACAGATTAGTACAAATGGGTTAAATTAATATGTAAGACTTAGCCAATAGCAAGCTAGAGCTAATGGGCCAAGCAGTGATTTAAATAATACAGTTTCTGTGTGGCCAGAACGAACAAGCAACCTCCTCCTCCAGGAGAGGTTGCCTGAACAGGCCCTCCACTATAATAGGATTAGTGACTACCCTAATTGTCAACATAGAACCTACTTCCAATTACTGACAGAAGCAAATTCAGTGATCCACAGCCAAGCACCAAGATGAGATCCTGGAGTTCAATTGAAGAGAGAGAGGAGGGAGCATATGAGCAAGAGGGGTCTCTCTTAGAGTCCTCAGGTCTAATCTGCATGGGAAGCAGAAAAAGGCAAGATCTCCTGAGTAAACTGGAGCATCGGGACCATGGGAGAGTGTTCATGGGAGAGAGTTGATGGGGAGGGGAGGGGAAGAAAGAGGAACAGAGAAAAATATATCACTCAATCAAATAATTATAAAATAAGAAAGTACCATAAAAAACGAGTGGTCAAGATCATGATGGGGAAAACCACAGAAACATCTCACCAGAGCTAGTGGGAGCGCAGGGACTCTGGACTGACAGCTAAAACCTGCATAGGACCAAATTAGTCTCTCTGAATGTGGGTGACAGTTATGTGACTTAATCTGTTGGGAGGCACCTGGCAGTGGGTCAAAAACTTATCAGGGGTTCATGAACTGACTTTTTGTAGCCCATTCCCAATTGTGGAAGACTTTGCTTAGCCTTAATACAGCAGGGAGAGGCTGGGTACTGCCTCGCCTTCGTATGCCAGAATTTGTTGACTCCCCAAGGGAGGTTATATCCCCTCTGAAGAGAGGATGGAAGAACAGGAAGCGGGAGAGATTGAGATTGGAAGAGAGGAGGAAGGGGAAACTGGGTTTGGTATATATAATGACAAAAAAAAAATAAAAAAAAGAATTATTCAAAATCCTTAGTCATCAGGGAAATGCAAATCAAAACAACTCTGAAATACCATCTTTCACTCTTCAGAATGAATAAAATCAAAAACACTGATGACAGCCTGTGCTGGAGAGGATGCAGAGTTTAAGGGAATACCCTTCTGCTGCTGGTGGCTTGTACAGCCACTTTGGAAATCAGTATGGCAATTTCTCAGCAAATTGCGAATCAGTCTATTTCAAGATGTAGCAGTATCACTATTGGGTATATGCCCAAAGGATGCTCAAACACACCACAAGGACATTTGCTCAACTATGTACATAGCAGCTTTATTCAAAATAGCGAGAACCTGGAAACAACCCAGATGCCCTTCAACTGAAGAATGGGTGAAAAAATGTGATATATTTACAAAATGGAGTATTACTTAGCTGCAAAAACAAACAAACAAATAAACAAAAACAAAAAGAAAAGCCCAATAATATCCTGAAATTTGCAGGCAAGTAAATGGAACTAAACAAAAATCATTCCGAGTGAGGCAACCCACACCCAGAAAGACAAACATGGTATATATTCACTCATAAGTGAATATTAGGAGTAAAATATAGAAAACCCAGTATAAGGCTCTTTAAATCTTCTAGACAATAACTTTTATTTACCACGGGAATTCAAAAACATTGAATAAATAAGCCTGAATCACTGCTGCTTACACCTACTGCATATTTCTTCTAAAGCATTGGCAAGTTTAACATTTTTTTCTGTTTAACTGATTATAATCTACCTGTTATATTCTAACTTTTCCTGTAAGATTATGTTTCTAGAAATATATGAAAATGTTTGATTCTGCCACTTCAGTCTAATTCAGTTAAACTATCATTCATAAATAATTTAATTTTGATATTTTAGGTGAATTTAAACTTTTATTCATCTCATAACATATCAGTGAGAAGTAATTTTCTGGAGAATTTCTGAATCCTCATATAAACCCTTTTCTATAAAGATATTTTCAGCGATTTTAATTCCCTAATTCACATGTCATTATTTTCTCAAATCATATTTTAAAAATTAACTAATTTATATCATATAAGCATTATATCATGCCACTAGTTTAATTCTATATAAAATATTTATAATTATGCAGGTTATTGTTTTTAAAATATGGCCTAAGAAATATTTTTAGCTTTTTCTTGTAGGGTGGCTTACTTTAGTGTAATTGTGATTATGTTCTATAATTTCTCTTAACAGCCCATGAAATCAGCAAGAAAAATATAAAGCACTAAAGTCAATGTTGATTTCTAATTTGAAGTACAATTACTAAAATATTAACTGTAATCTGAGCCCATAAAACTTATGACTTTCTTTTAATAAAGTAGTTTCTTGCTCTATTGGATATAGTTGTTTGGCTATAAATCTATATACCGATGAACTATTACAAAAATTTGCAAATCTGTTGCATTTTCTAAATCTGTTGTCTTTAAATACTTTAAATGTTCTCTTAAATTTTATCTAAAACTGCGAAGTTATTAGTCACAAACTTCAGCAAGATACTCAATTGGAATTAAAATAAAACTTCTGTTTTAGCTTTTGGGCAATTGGCTGTAGATAATTCTTTTTTCTTTAATAAAAAGTAGGAAAAAAGTACTGATTTTCCTCATATAACACAGTGAAAAGCCCTTTGAAATCTTCAACCTTAGTAATATGTGTGCAATTTAAATGGCATAGAGTTTTGAAAATTCATATCTTGATGACATCTTTAATGTCTTGATTCTGATTATAAAAAATGAATTCTTGCTTTTAGTGCTTCTTTGTCCAGATGTGAAAATATTTCAATGTCAATTGAACAATAACAGTAGGTTTTAATTATATCCTATCAGCATTCATAATTTTGCTTCAGTGGAATTGATGAAAAATAAAATTAAATTTTTTGAAACCATCACCAAGTGACAAGCCCTGGGTAGAGAGGAGAGTCTTTTCGGGCATCTTAATTCAGCTCTATGGTACTTGATTTTCTTTGTACTTGTTTTTCTTGCAGTTTTATGGTGATTTTTCTCATTATCTAATATCTTTATAGCTAAAACTCTCCCTGTATTCTTCATTCTTTCTTTTTGCTATCCCTATGGGGTCCTTGAAAATATCCTGTACTATTATGATTTATTAACTTTAAAAACTAGAATTAAAAATAATAATATTAAATAGCTATCTGCAAGCTAATTTCCTTATGCTGATAAGTTACCATATGAATTTTCTCACATAAGAAATAAGACTGCTTATCTGTTTCATGAATTTTAATTTTAACCAAATTCTATGTCTGGTTTTGATAGAGAGAATGTGGAATGCAACAGCTATGCCACATGAAAGCCACTCTAGTATTTAATGATTGAAAACTGTGGTGTGGGAGAATTGTCTGTATTATGCCAATCATGTTTTAAATAAACACTGATTGGCCAGGCAGGAAGTATAGGTGGGAAAAACAGACAGAAAGAAGAAATGATGCAAGGAGAACAGGAGAATTCTGGGAAGGAGGAAGCTGATTCCGCCGACTCCTGCCTAAACCACAAAAAGCAGCAGGATGTGATCTGCCCCCACTGAAAAAGGTTTTGAGCCACATGGCTAACATAAATCAGAATAATGGGTTAATATAAGCTACAAGAGATAAGTAGCCTGAGCAAATGGGCCAATCAGCTTTATAACTTATAGAGATCTCTGTGTGATTTTCTTTGGGGCTGGCCGGCTGTGAGGAACCAGGCGGGACAGAAACTCCAAGCAATCCAGCCCCTCATGTTACAAAATTGTATGAGGAGAAACACTAAAAATGGATGAATCACACACAAACAATCTTTTTAAAAGATCCAAAGTTATATAACCGAATTTCAAAACTACTCTAGATTTCCAAAACATTTTGAAAACAGTGAGTTTTCATAATGTTTTAGATTACTAGGAAGAAATAAACAATAGGACAAACTGCTTAGAACTTGTGGTTAAGATTTGCGATGACGAGGCTCAGACATGAGTTGGCAAGGAAGTGGGTCTACTTTGTCATGGCTCAGACACTCATTAGTCTATGCTTTGACAGTATTTGTCAAAGGGAACATTGTTTAACATCTTGGGTAAACACTTCAAGTCAGATAACAATTTCTGTCACTCATATCACCTATCCACCATATCAGTTAAAATAGATGCCAGTTGCTTTTTGTCACATGATAATATAATATTTGATAATTCAACAAGGTACAACTAGTTAACTGGATAAGACAGAGGTAGGAACTTTGCTGGACCTCAATATAGATGCTGCACTGTGGTGACATAATTCATGAAAATGTTTCAAAGCCAAGGATGAATAATAGGCTAAAATGAACCAGAAAGAGTTATGCTTCTATTTGAGAACATAAACATAACTAAAGGTTAAGGTAACATGACTTGTTTTTCACTGAAATCATATGCAATAATTTTGTTAGAGCTCTGTCACTGTCTTGGAAGTTAAGGAACATCAAATTAAAGTTATAAAAATTTTCAGAAGTATGTGACTTGTCCAAAATTTGCAAAATATTTTACTTTAATGGAGTCAACTCTCTACACTTCAAGTTTTATAGATGAGGAAGACAAAGGTTAAAAGGACCTTTGTAAACATCTGCTTCTTAAAACAATTATCCTGAACTGATCACATTGACAATTCCTTTCTTTTTTCTTTTGTTTTTAATAGTGTACTATTTTATTTCCTTAATTCAGGATTTATAATTGCTGGTATAATGATCTAACTACAAGAATTAATGGATTGTTTTGTTTAGATCTAAAAGACCATTATTATGTAGCCCAGATTGGCCTTAAACCTCCACAATGTCAGTGATCACATATATGTGCTACTGTGTCTAGATGAATGACATATTTAGGCACACATTTTTTTGATTCTTGGTTTTTTTTTTAGAAAATTAAGGAACAACATATCTTAAAGACCCAGCAATACCACTTTTGCATATATACCCAAATGATGTTCAATTGTACCACAAGGACATGGGCTCAACTATGTTCATAGTAGCATTATTTGTCATAGCCAGAGCCTGAAAACAACCTAAATGCCCTTTGAAGAATGGATAAAGAAAATGTGGTACACTTACACAATGGAGTACTACACAGCAGGAAAAAAATGATTCTTGAAACTTGTCGTCAAATGGATGGATATAAAAAACATCATATTGAGTGAGGTAACCCAAATCCAGAAAGACAAATATCGTATGTACTCACTCATAAGTGGTTTTTAAACATAAAGCAAAGAAAAACCAGCCTACAATTGACAATCTCAGAGAACCTAGACAACAAAGAGGATCCTAAGAGAGACATGCTTGGATCTGATCTACATGGGAAGTAGAAAAATACAAGATCTCCTGAGTAAATTGGGAGCATGCGGACTTTTGGAGAGGACATAAGAGAAGGGGAGAGGAAGGGAGAAGAATGGAGAAAAATATATAGCTCAATAAAAACAATTAAAAACAAAACAAAATAAAACACCTTGACAATTTCTAACTTCTCTCTAAAGCAAAGAGCCATGTTCAAGGGAAGATAATGAGTGAGAATGAGAGGATCAAGGGGAAGGAGGGAGGTAAAGACATACAAACTGAGACAGAGAGAGACAGAAAGAGAGAGAGAGAGAGAGAGAGAGNNNNAGAGAGAGAGAGAGAGAGAGAGAGAGAGAGAGAGAGAGAGAGAGAGAGAAGGACGCGATACACAGACAGAAATAGAAGCAATATTGGGTTCCTTGAGGATATGTTTAAGTTGTACCTACCCAGAAATGTGAATATATATAAATTTGGGCTTTCTAAATGTATTCATTTGCATTTTGATGTAGCCATACAGCATTAGGCCATTTTCCTACCCTAAACAAATTACATTTTTAGAAGTTTGGAGACTTTTCTTACATTTCAGAGCATGACCGTAATGATATTTCAGTTTCAAACTTTGAGCATCCATAATTTTTGAGTAATTTAAAGTATGCTGACAATCCATTTTTTATGATAGACTTAGGAACCCAAAACAAAGTTTTATCTATGCCTGCACAACATACGTACAAAGCCTACTACTATATCCCCATCTATCAGGTGTCTCCACATAACAGAAAGGAAAAGTAAAAAGAATCACTGGAAGGGTGTTCTACTGCCTACGTAAAATCATAATCGCAGTATTGAAAGAAGTATATGTAGAACCTTAACACTAATATGAAAAAAGCAGTAAACCATGTCCAATGTCAGTGTCATCCTAACTATGATAACAGAGTAACTGCAGTTAGCTAGACAATGCTGGTGCACTCGGGAGGCAAAGACTGGAAGAGCCCTGTAAGTTCGAGGACAGCCTTGTCAACAGAGTGAGTTCCAGGACAGCCAGGAGTGTTTAACACTCAAACAAAACAAAAAAGAAAGCAAAACAAATTAATTTGGCTCATACAAGTGTCAGATGGATTCTTGTAGCAATGTATGAAATAGAAATAGAATAATTTATAGATTTAAAAAGCAATTAGAAGATAACTGTTACTGATGACATTTCTACAATGAAAGATGATTTTAATTACTCCTGATTGATATACAGCCATTGATTTGGCTGTGTGATCTTATGCAACATATTTAATGCTGAAAATCAAGAACAATTTGCTTTCCTTTTCCTTTTAGGCACAGCAGGCTGATTTAATGTTTACATGGCCACCTGGCAACTTAAATTATCTGGCATGACATTATGTTTGGTGGACTTTTTATGGTTGGCCCAAGATTCTCATGCTAAAACAGCTGATCTACAACACTGCTGTATTATCAGGAGGTATACATGAGGGAAATCATGGGCTGCTATGAGCTTGATTATTGATTTTGTAGCACAATAACTTCATGGGATTAGACTAAAACAATTTGAGAATTTTGGGCTGAATATGTTAAGATAATTAATAGAATATTGATAGAAAATAGTATCCTTGGGTCTACTTAAAAACAAACTAAATTAAAAAATATGCTTTTGATATGTTTTTCGAGAACCACATTTTATGCCTAGTATTGCTATAGCTCTTTATTAAATGAATAAAATGAATCAAAGTGAATTTTAGTTGTGATATGGACTATCTTAGACATTAGTGTAGCTCTAGACCTTAGGAATATTTATTCTCACTTCATTTATTTGTGTTAATTTGTTATAAATAAAACACTAATATAATTAAATTCAAGCACTGTTTCCCAAACTGGAATAATAACAGCAAGTATTTAAAAGAATACCTTCAAAGAAATTGTAAGTAGAGAGGAAAGAATATATTTTTGGAAAATATGAATTCTGAGAAAGGAGAGATTGCTCACATCTTGCAGGAGACAAGAATTTGTTTCCCAAAAGCTATGCACAAAGGGTCCCAACAGCCTATGCCTCTATCTGTGAGGAATCTGATGCCCTCTTTTGTCAGATGGACACCACTACTCACTTTACATATGTTTAATCAGGTTTATTATTGCTGCAATGAAAGACCATGATCAAAGCAACTTGTGTATGGGGGGGGCACACAGGTATTTGGCATATGCTTCCATATCATTGGTCATCATAAAAGGAAGTCAGAAAAGGAACTCAAACAGGATAGAGACCAAGAAGAAGGAGCTGATGCAGAAGTCCTTACTGGATTACTTTTGCCTACTGGCTTGTTCTCCATGGATTATTCACCCTGCTTTATATAGAACCTATGGATCACTGGCCTGGAGATTAAAACATTCAAGGTAGAGTGCCCTCCCCACATCAATTACTAATTAAGAAAATGACCTACATGCTTGCCTACAGTCTTCTGACTGCACAACACAAACATACACAAACAAACATCATAAGCTAAAAGAAAAAAACAAAGAGAAACAAAAAAAAAAAACAAAAAAAATCAATCAAACAACTCCTTCTGTGTTTCCAATAAAATAAGGGGCAAGAAAGGATATCCATACTGTTCTGTTCAGTATTGTGTTTCAAATCTCAGCTAAAGCATTAGACACACACACACACACACACAAACAAAAACATTTTAAGTAGACTATTTAATAATGCAACATTTGTTTTTAAAGTGACATTTGCAATGTTAGCAGTTTTCCACCACAGCTGTAAAAAATAGTTTTGCAATTTTGAAAATAATATATTTGATAAAATATGAATAATCTTAGTTTTCATTTAGTATATTTAATATATGCATTTACTTACTTCAATAAGAAAGTGATTGGACCAGTAGACAAAGTATGGGCCTTCAGAGATAATCTTGTGCTAATATCTTAAACTTGTAATTTATTTCTGTTATACATAAAATGAACATTGGAGGACTGATTAAGATTATAGACTTTATTTTGGAGAAAAACTTCTCAATTATTCAGGTAGATCCAATGTTTAAATAGAGTCTTTAAATAGAGACTATGCTTCCATATCTCAGAAAAGGATATGCTAACAAAAACAACTCAGAAGAGATTCAGTGGCTTTAGAGGAAATAAGCAACATGTGTGCCCAGAAGTAGAATCTGCAAGCTTCAGACATAGGAATTCAGTCACCTCTAGCACATTCCAGAGACATTCAGTCCTGTGCAGTTGCTTATTTTAAGCAGAAAGGCTAATTACTGAATCCTATCTGAAAGAGCTATATTGTTACAAATTCATTCTATCTTAAACAACTAATTTTATAAAACACATTGAGCAGTTACAGAATGTTCTATCATCACTAGAGAGACAGACCACAGGATGCATTGAACCTGTTGCAAGGCTAATCCTGCCTATAATATGACTCATTACTCACTTGACCAGTTCTCAGCTAAAGTGCTGTTGTTCCTTTCCTGACACTCAATATTTGAATTCCCTTCAGAAAATGTCTTTCCTTTCATGTACACACAACATGGCATACCATAGTCAATGGATAATTATTTTTACATTGAGAATTTTATTTCTAGATCACCTTAACCTTGAAGAGGAGCGTATATTAGCATTCAGAATGGTTCTCAGGAAGAAGTAACTGAAGCAGAGACCAAGAGCCCTGATTAGCAGATTAGTCAGTTTACTTTTTAACCAGCTCAAGGCCACCTGCACTATCAAGGCACAAAAGGCAATGTCAATAGGCTTGTTCGCAGATAAATCTATTGAGAATATCTTCTAAATTTACTTTCCCTCTTTAGAAATGATACTGACTGGTGTTATGTTTGGAGAAATCTAACCAAACACCAAGGTTACTCTGTTAGGGTCAGAAGGTCATTCTAATCCAGATTTCGTGTCCACCAAGAACATTATCCAGTAAGGATTCCTTTCTAAGCTACGCTTGACTCTTTTGTATTTCAGATAGATAGGCATTTATTATATTTTTATCTTTACAATGAATTATTGTTATTACTACTTCACTCATATTTCAATCACCCTTTGATCTGTGAGTTAATAAACTGAACTTCTGAGAGACTGTTTTCTTCCAGAAAGAAGTGCATTTGGCATATTATTTTCTGTGGTGCCTGGATTCATGCTTTGTTATGAGTGATTTTCTTGCTAACAAAGTTAACAACAGCATCAAATATTCATTAAGTAGTGACTCTCTGTCAGACCCTGTTATACATGCAATCAATCAAGTAAAGAAAAGTCCTTTAACCATGTCACTCAAATTCCAATGGAAGAAAATATAACACATGTTTTGGCCAACAACAGCACAAAGGAATAAATTCAATTTTAAATTGACATAAGAATGAATGAAACAGAAACTGGAGACAGGAAATATAATTTGGAAATAGATGCTCCAAATTTGAGCATCAAAAGATTGGATTTTAAATGATGCTTAAGAAAGATACCAGGAATTAGTGAAAAGTAGAATGGAGGAAATATGTCAAAATAAAAGAGAAAATGCAGAAATATGTTTGAATTTCAAGGCTTGTTGAAAAGATGACAAAATGACACTAGTTCCAATCAGTGACAAAACTTACTTTGAAGAATAAATATTTATATACTCAAAATATAGTATAGATCAAAATGAGCACATAGCAGGGCCTCAAAAATTGAGTCACTTTGCCAATGGATGTGTGAAGTTACCTTGAGTGAAACATATATATGACTACTCTCCTTAAGAAAATAAAGACTTATTTTTTATTAATAATGTTAGAGATGTTAGTCCAATGCTGCTTGCCCTCTACTTAAGCCTATGGCCATGCAGCCAAGCATCACTGTGGGATGGTCTTCACTGATAAATTTTACCTTGTGCCAGGTCATCGAAGTGATATGCAGAGATGAAAAAAAACATTATTTACACTAAATTTAAGCCTCCAGTGATCTCGAAAGTCCCACAGAACACACTTAAAGGTTTCAACCATTTTTCTCATTCTAACAAGACAAATTCTGAGATATTAACACTTGGAACTTTGTGAAACTTTTCCATATGAAAACAGCACAACTGAATCTTCCTTTATTCACTTCCTCTATTGACCCTCTCCCATTCTCATCCCGTCTGCCTCAGTCGTCCATACCCCGTATGGTCACATTTCACATTTTTTCACATTTTTCTTTCACTCTTGTTTTTGTGTTGTTGATGTTGTTCCTTTTCAGATTAATATATGGCAGAAATGAGATACTTATCCTCTGCAACTGGCTTCTTTCTTTTTACATGATGGTGTCCCATTCCCTCATTTTCCCTTTATAAGGCATAATTTCATCTTTCTATATGGCTCATGAACACATATGCTATCTTTTTTTTTTATCCAGGAGCCTTTTCTTACCACGTAGAAAGTCTCCATATCCAAATACAATTAATAATTACAGAGTAGACATAGTTAAAAGGTATCTAAACAGTAAACTTTTCAATCTATAAATATGTATTTTTATATTTGTTCCCTATTCCTATCAGATGACCATATCTAATTGAATATATCTAATATATTTAATCTTCACAATGATTTTAGTAGTGCTTATTTATATTTAAGCTTTGGAAATGAATTTTTAAGAAATATATCTCTCAGAGACTTATAAAGTGGAAAGTTGAAAAAACGCTATTTTGTGTCTCTTAATTGTCTGGCTTTTGGGTCCGGCCTTTAGCCTTTATATTCTGGTGACCTTTCTTTCCTATTTTAAAAGGCATAAGGGAATCACTAGCCTTCTTGTGTCTCTTTTGTAAGGGCAGTAACTAAAATTTACATATATGTAAATTCATATACATACAAATGTGTGTTTATACATCTATACATTTGTGTATATATACATACATACAGTGATACAAAACCCAAACAACATTCTGTTGAGGGAGGCTGCTCTTTTGTTTCCTGGCTACCCAGATTCCCAAAATAATCACTCAGAAATTACATTAATTAAACGCTGCTTGGCCAATAGATTAAACATATTGCTAGCTAGCTCTTATATCTTTGGTTAACTCTTTTCACTATTTTATATTTTACCATGAGGCTCATGGCCTACGTGTTAGGTTCCAACAGGTGGTTTGCATCTTTCTGCTCTGGTGGCTCCATTGTTTCTCTCTGACTCTGGTTTCTTTTTCTCACCATTCAATTTAGTTTTCCCCACCTAGCTCTGTTCTTTTCTACTATAGACCCAAAGTAGTTTCTTTATTCATTAACCAATAAAAACAACACATATACAGGAGGACTTCCTGCATCAACATTCCTTTTTTTTCTGAAGACAATCTCAAGAAAATGATAGAAATTCATCCCTTTTCTTCTCTGTTCTACCTTTTATCTTTACATATTCTCTCACTTCATTTTATATTAATTTAGCAGCATCTTTCTTGCTATTTCTTACAAGAAATGGTAGATTATATGGCTTGGGAGCAGTTTTTCCTGTGATTTTTTTTTAAAGGTTAGTTTCATAAATTTGTTTTTGAGTACTTTGTTACAATAAATAGACCTGCCCTGCTTTAGAAAAAGACTTTCTTTTCTTTTTTCTCTCTTACTGCTATTTTAAAAATACCTTCACAGAGCCAAACTTCAGAATCATAAAACCTTCTCTATAATTTTGTGAACACACATACAAGACAGTATCACACTTGTTATATTTCAGTAGCCTTCTTGCAGTAAGATATTTTGAATATGTTTCTATGTTACCTCTTTTAAATTTATTCTTTAGGTTTTTTATTTGACAGTATTATAAGGAAATAATATTTAGAATAACCACTCTCACTATGTATAACTTTCCATTTTACAATGATTATACAAAACACAGAAGTTCAAAGTCTCTTATTGAAACAATTACAGCTCTGACTGCATCTGTAGAACATCTGTACAGGTGAGCAGAGTGCGTGACAGTGGCTTTTGCTGAATGTGGATACAGCAATAGGATGAGGATCAGGTATATGATGTGTGGACATTAGCGGGTGGTGCCACCCAATGAGAACGTCAGTTTTCCCTGATAATTTTACCGGTCCTTATGTTTGCCATCCACCACCATCCAATATGGTAATACCCAAAGAATCCTTTGTTTTCCTCCAGTCTTAGGAAAACGGCCTGGAATGTCCAAACTGATAGTCTTTGGCAACTCTGCTTTCTCTATTTGAAGATTAACAAGTTAATTCTTCAAATAGAAACCATTATGGAATAGATTTAAATTTGAAGTGAAAGAGCATGTAATATCACCATAAACATATTCATTAAAATTAGCAATTAACTATTCTTTTTTCATCTTCTAGATGGGGAAAAATACAAACAGTTGAGACTTTGTCAATTTTCAGTATAAACAGTGACAAAATTAAAATAAATAAAATAACATAAAACAATGTTCATGGGAAAATGTTACAAATATACATGCATGCTTAACTGACTAGAATGTAAAAGTAGATTAACAAAGCATGTTAACTATCATTCTTAATTAATATTTGTTGCATTTTCACTCAAACCTATGACCTTATAAGCAATGTACCAAGGAATTCAAGTTACAAATTGGATGGAATTCAAAATGTTCATATTTTTGAAGTAAAGTAATTTGTGATATGAAGACTGATTTTAATTTATATTATTTGTGCATTTTTTGCTTAATTTTATTTCCTTGAAGCGCTTTGTCTACATACACTGAATCTGTATCTTTCCACCTCCCTCTGATCTTTCCAACTTCTCCAACTGCTCCCTTAAAAATTCATAAAGTCTTCTTATTTTATTATTATTATTGAACATATGCAATGACACACATATATGTACACAGGTATGCAAACTATTGAGTCCATTTAGCGTTGCTTTTAAAACATATGTCCAAGGCTGACCACTAAGGTTTGGGCTCTGACATAGATTCTCTTCTGTTGAGTCAGCTTTAGAGGCAAATAGGAAGTAGTTGTTTACCTCAAAAATAAATGTGCCACTATTGGATCGTTGTGACAATTTTCCAAGTCTGGTCATCATTGAGGTTCACAGGCTTTACATCTGGGAAAAACTACAAAGTTCTCCTCTTCCTTGGTGGCTTGCATTGCAACTTTTGATACCATGGATACAATGAGTACATACCTAGGTAACTTTCAGCTTGATATTTCCAATTCTTATACCCTAAGCTATAGTGTTATATCTCCAAAGCTTTGGAGCCAACTAAGGGCAATGTCAGCAGCTTATATTGCTTTTAGAGTGTAGTGGAACTTTGCGACCAACAGCTTCAAGAGAGGTTTTCCATACCCAGAACTGTTCTTTTTTATAGATAGTTTATAGCTCTTAGAGGGAAGGTTATCACTTCAAACTAGTATAATTTTATTTAAATTGTTCTTTGCATGCAGGAGCATTCGCTTAAATGCTATATATAGGTCTTTAAGATAACTATAGAATATATGAAATAAGTTTTCTTATGGATTTTAAATCACAATTAGTGTTTTTTTTAACCCTGTAATAGCATTTGAGTAGTACAGAATTTAATGTCAGGTGTGTTCTTTAATAGATTCTTACATTAAATTGTGAGGCAGGGTCTCTTAGTGTTCTTGGTGTTTGGCAAGTATGATAGAATGGCAGTCCAGTGATCCATCTCTCTCTGGTCTCCAGGTCTCCAGCACTGGAATTACAAGCATGGGCCACCATTCTCATCTATTTCAGTGTCTACTGGATGTTTGCAGTCAAGTCCTCATGTTGTGAAGCAAGACTTTTGCTGATAGAGTCATCCAAGTTCCCGCATTTTATTTTTACTAAAATGATTTTTTTAAAGATATTACAAAGAAGCAGAAAGAATAAAATTGCCTGTTCTTATTGTATCACATAACTGGAGACTCTGGTTAAGCTATATATTTAATCTTCTTTCATCAGTCACTGTTTAATTGCTGTGCAGAGACACCACAACAAAGGCAACACTTAGAAAAAGAAACATTTAATTGAGTACTTACTTGCAGGACATTATCATCTTGGTAAAATATATTCTGATACTAAGGCAGTAGGCAGAGAGAGAGAGAGAAAGATACTGAGACAGAGTGAAAGAGTGTGTGTCTATGTGTGTGTGTGTGTGTGTGAGAGAGAGAGAGACAGAGACAGAGAGAGAGACAGAGACAGAGAAGGCCTGGTAAAGACTTTTTAAATATCAAAGCCTATTCCTACTGCTACAACTCCTCCTACAAAGACATACCTACTTCACGAAGTCCACATTTCCTAATCCTTCTGTGACATCTCATCAGTTTGTAATTTAACATGAAAATATATGAAGGACCAGTCTCATTAAAACCACTACTAATCATCCATCCATCTACCCATCTATCCATCTATCGGTCTATCCTTCTATCTATCATCTATCTATCTATCTATCTATCTATCTATCTATCTATC
>LOEQ01003785.1:93203-108669 GCA_001685075.1 Bramus lutescens
ATCTATCTATCTATCTATCTATCTATCTATCTATCTATCTATTTATGTATCTTCTATTTGTCTATCAATCTATAGCTATATATCATCTATCTACTGTCTTCTTATTTTTGAGATAATTAGTTGTTTAAAAAGTGGAATATTTTTATGAATCTACAGTTTTATGTTTTGAATTTAATAATATTAACTTGTATATATTAGTTAATGTAAAAATCTAAAAGGACTGTATTATTAGAAAATTTATAAAGACTAGAATACATTTTCAGACTGACTTTGAGTAGTTTGAATTAACTCATTCCACAAAATTCTTTATTTAGCAATAGAAAGGAAGGTATATAAAACTTCAGCATCAGGAGTCAATTTCAAGTTTTCCATGGGTATTGTTAAATGTACACAGTGATTGCATGCACACAGAAACACTTGCAAACTTGCATAGTTAAAAAGTATAGGCTAGATTACAATGGAAAAAATAAACGCTTACTTGGTTAGTTTATATAGGAGCCTAGGGACAATGCATTAAATTGAAATGGCATTATGGTGATTTTCTGTGATAAGATCTTTTCAGAATTTTGAGAAGCTCTTTATACTTTTTAAATCTCTGGGGCATTGGTTCATTAGGTATACATTAAAACTGAATATGGTAAATTTTTTGTCCCCTAAGTTAGCTTTTTAAAAGCCAGGGCTATTTGAATTTTTGAATTAATTGCTTTCATAGAAGTTTAAACAATGGAGTGCTAATGTATAATATTGTATTCCTAGAATAAAATGAAGTGAGATAGAATATAAGGAAAAATGTGTCATCTGATTCAACATGAGCTAAATGAAAATAATTGGAATTGCTTCCTATTGGAGGAGAAATATGAGGCGAGATCAAAATGTATGATCACATAAGACTGCTGAAAAATGTAGGGATGCTTCAGACACTAATAGTGTATTACAATAAGTGTAAAATGATGGAAATGGTGGCTCACACATGTAATCCTAACACCTAAGAGGTGAAGGCAGGAGAATCATGAGTTTAAGGTCACTTATAGTAAGTTGGAAAGAGGAGTTGAAGCCAGCATGTTCTATTATATATTTATATATGGACATTAATACATATATACATAAATATATGAGTATGACATTGATTTTTAAATATAAGTATTTTGAAATATTAAAAACTTTTAAGAGATTTGGTAAGTGTATTAACGGCAAGAGAATTAAAATCAAAGTGATTATTGGGAGAAACACAGTATAGGATGAAGAAAGTTCAAATAATTCTACATACATCATACACACACACACACATATATATATGTATACACACACACATGTATATATATATATATACATATACATATATATATGGAGAGAGAGAGAGAGAGAGAGAGAGAGAGAGATGGCTCAGTGGTTAAGAGCTCTGACTGATTGTCCAGAACCCAAGGTTTGATTTCCAGTACCTACATGGCAGCTCACAACTGTCTATCACTCACTTCCAGAGGATCTGACACTCTCACACAGACATACAGACAGGTAAAGCACCCTGTCTCAGAAAACAACAACAATAACAACAAAATAACAAGGGGGAAACCGATGTGTGTTGGAAATGTATAAACATTTCAGGTTAGTTCACTCTAAAGATAGGACTTGGAATCATTAGATAACAACTAAGTAGAATTGAATATAAACTTTCCCAATTATTGAAGTAACACTACTTAATAAAAACATTTTATATTTATGATCATATATATGTTATACATTATAGATATTTACATGTATTATCATACATAAGTTAAGTCTTTATCATTCCTTTGAAGAAAATGAGATTGACTTATAGCAATAAAATTCACAATAAACTTAAATTCTTATCATTAAATTTAAATAAATATACATATAATATGTTATGAAGTTGAATGGAAATGATACATCTGGAAGAGACAACTTTCTGAAAACATTCTCCAACATTAAAATGTAATTAGAATAATCAAAACAAACATGAATTTCATGTAGATTATTCAAGCATGTGTGTTTTCTGACTATATAAATGAATTACCATTTCCCCAATTTTAGTATTTAAAATACAGATTTATTTTAAATACTGTGTTTTTATCTCAAAGAATGATTGGTAGTATATGTTTTAAGATCAGTTTAATTGAAATGACAGATTTACTGGCTTTTCTATATTAGTTTATTATATCATAAAAACTAATTCATTTTTATGTGCTCCAATAAGCAAGTCAAGTCAGAAATCTTTCATATTCAAAAAGTGGAAAAGTGAGAGAAGATAGTATTTGAAAATAAGTGTTCTGCTTCATATTAACTTTAAATGAAAAGTGAACATATGAGATACATGAAAAAATCCTATGCAATCAAATTCATAACTGCTTTAAGTATATTATATCATTAATAAGACTGTGATTTTTCAATCAAGGAAACACTGCCTCAAATTTTCAGTGTTAGGGAATGCTTGGATGCATTCTTTCACAGTAGAAAGGCTTCAAAATAAAAGGACTATAATATGATTTCTTGCTTATATGTTTTCTATTCTATAAATGAGATAAATGCAATATTATTTGGGCCAATATGACATGATTAGCATTGAAATGTATTAAACTTAATATATTTTATTAAATGCTGCAGCAAACCTATACAGGAGGGAAGTCCCATTCACCATTAAAAGTACTTCTTTGAGAGTGTTACAGAGATATACCACTCACCCAAATACCTTTTGATATCCCAATATGATCTTACTCAATATTGTCAGTGAATATAATAGAAATAGAAGCTTTAAATAAAACCAATTTAGTATGTATTAATGGAAAGATTAACCTTAAGATGTTCTCACGTTAAGCATTACAGGCAGACACAGGTTCTCACTATAATGACTCCAGCAGGAAACATTTTCATAAGATCCCTATCCTTTTAGTCTGAAACTCCTTCATTTTGCAGTAATATTGGAGTTGTTGTCACATGGGTTGTACACAAAGTCAACCTGGAGGAAGAATATTTGAGCGGATAGTTTATTAGGGATGCTAGTTCTAGTTAAAAGGAGTAAGGAATAAATACAAGGATTTCTTGAAGTGAAGAATAATAATATATTATAAAAATTAAATGTGTCTTCTATATACCATAAACTGTATTTCATGACCACTTATAAATAAACGGAGAAATAACATATCTCTAATTCTTTCCCTAACCTTTAAAAATATTTCTATCCATTCTAAAGTGTCCCTGAATAGGAAGGAAAATAGTTCATTTATAAGAAAATGGAATTCCAATAGCAGAATCATGGTTTGGGCAGTTATGTGATGTTATTAGACTATAGTTTTAAAATCTTTGTCATAGCTCATAGCCTAGAAAAGAGGCTAGGGATTTAGAACCTGTTGTACAGTGAGTGCCTGGTTCAGAGAAACAATTAACTGAATCATTAAGGATTCAAGAGGGACTCATCAACAGTGAGTTCATAGACAGCACTACTTGAGGTAGAATGTATTTCTTTGTGTTGCTAATTAGGTTTCTTACAAGCTCAACAATTTCAATAAATATCAAAAATTAACGTAGAAATGAAGGAACACCTGGCATATTCAGGACTTGGCTTATTAAAACGAAAAGGTTAGGCAGAAAAAATGATGACAAAAAACACAGAGAGGAGACCCTGACAAAAATTTTCCTTGTGACTGCAAATGTTTTTATTCACATAGGCACAAGACACCTTTGTTGTGGAACAGTACTAGCTGTAAAAGCATTATGCTTAAACTTGTGTCTTGATATGAGCACTCACTTCTGTAAACATCTCGCTCAGGAATGCTTTCACTGCACTCCACTCTTGATAGCATGGCAGGATAACCTCCAGGTGCAAGAGTGGTTGGCACACATGCCTAACTGGCAAACAGCTCTCTAGGTGTACTTATGGCAAACTCAATAGAAGGAAATCAAGCCCGGTAAAGGAAAGCTAGCTAACTAACTTGGTGGTAGCTAAGTCATTGATCCCGGAGGGCCTACAACTATTTATTTATTAAAGCATCATAATTCTTAGCTACATTGTCTGTATTTGTTTATATGCTCATAGGAAAATGCAATTCTCATCTCTCATCAAGGAAACTTCTCTTTGCAACATTAGAGACCATCACAGAAAAACACAGCCTATCAAAACGCCGTGAAGCAAAGATGGTGTGTGCCTAATCCCCACCTCTGTATGTATGTGTGTATAAAACTCTTGCACCTAAGGCTTAGGGTCCATCGCCCTAAGAATGGTGTGCAAAGATTATAAGATCCAGAAAAAAAGAGAATTTGTTGTGAAATTGCGTCTCCTATGAATGTAAGGGGCTACACCTATAAAATTATCAAGATCGCTGAAAGACCTTTGTCTCTGCTGTATCCACCACAGAACTGACTCACTCTGATCTGCTGTGTTTGGGAAACTAAAACCTGATTCTTCCAACAGAACTTAAGTCTTAGACACATATAAGAATTATTATTCCAGGACAGGCTCCAAAGCTACAGAGAAACCCTGTCTCAAAAAACCAAAAAAGAAAAAGAAGAAGAATTATTATTTCCATAAAAAAGTTTAATTATTTGAGAGTAGTTAGGAACTAAGTAAAATGCCTGGGTTTCTCTATTCAGATTCATCTTAGAGTGGGAAGTGTTCTTTTTGTTATGTTACAGATAGTCCCTGTCATATTTTCATAGGCATATATTTCTAATCCTTCTGGTTATTTAAGTATAATAATAAAAAAAAGTCCAACCTAAGGCCCAGGGTGCAGCACTTCTAATCCAATTATCAGAGACTTTTATTTTTGAACTCTTCTTTGACCCATATGCTTTTGCTACACAGTTGAATGTTCTTGCTACGTTAAAAATACAGCTTTTATTCATTTCCTTGCAAGTTTATCTTTGTCGTTGCATGGTTTATATCATTCTATTGAATCAGGAGTAGAGCATTTTGTTCTTTGGTCATTTCGATTCATGGTTTCTGAATTTTACTGCTGTCTATGTCAACTCTTCTCTTACAAATAAATTTATATATGCTGGATGAATTTTTTCTTCTAAAGCAGTGGTCTTTGTTTTCTATTTGTCACTATAATAGAGTATGTCAGGCTGGGTACTTATATAGGAAAGTCACTTACTTTATTCATGGTTATAAAGGCTCCAGACTTATAAGTGTCATCTCAGAGCTCTAAGAGTCACCCCATTAATTGTGGAATCTTAGTGGTAAGGCTCCAATGGAAATGACTCTATAAGGAAGAAAACAACAAAAACTGAGGAATATTCAGGATTGTTCTTGTTTATTCCAAATGTACCATTTGAACCAATTCAGATGTCCCATGAGAAGTGCTTGATCCTCTTTAAAGGACAGCTAACAATGTCCTGGGAAACACTCACTGAGCCAACATTGTCATGTTGAGTATGGAACCTCCAGCACTTCAGACTTTTGGGGAAATACTCACTATACCATTGTAAAATATATTTCAGTCTCAAATGACATTATTTGCTGATAGTTGTGAAAAACCTTTTTAAAATGTTTGAAGTACAAGGGTAGAGTTGGCATCTGTCTAGGAGTAAAAGCTTCAAAAACAAAGAATGAAGACTGTTCTTAGAGAACTCAAGGATTTCTAGTTGAAAGAGACTTGTGAATTTTTATTACAATTTAGTAATGTGATAGCTTATGTAGGATAGGGAAATGACGGGGCAGAATAACACAACATTTAATTTCTATGTTGTCATTATGCTTTGTTATACTGACTTATTACTTAATGGTTTACATTTATATGTTATCTACTCACTTTTGTCACCCATTAATATAAACTGGATATCAGTTGATCAACATTTCCCCAATCGTCTTCACCCAGGTTTCAATTGTCATCACTGTCCTCTACATATCTTTGAGCGTGATGACTTTAGATTATATATCCAAGAGAGAACTTCTATATCTTCCTTTTTCTTTGATCTGGCTGACTTATTTAGGATCATACCCCCTGAATCTAGTCAAGTTGTCTAAAAGGGCATAGTTTTGGTCTTTATCAAAAAAAGATAATTTCATCTTCAGTTTCTTTATCCATTAAAGTGTTGCTGGAAACTTAGTTTGACTAAAACCATTCACCAGAATTTTGATTCTGTTTTGGTATGTGATACTGACTAGAGTTTACTTAAAGAATCTTCAGATTATTTTTCAAAAGTGATTAATGCGTGGGACCAACTGAGCATAAAAACAGAAAGACAAAATGCCAAGTGATTTAATGATTAAATCATTAAATTTAAGTACCATCCAAAAGGCAAATTTCATATTTGCACCACTGAATTGCAATATATTGGGGAGAGAGACACAGATGTCAACTTGGATGATTGTAAATTAAATGGAATCAATTTATCAACTATAATTTATTTTCCTATGTGACTAGCATCTAACAGTGCTGCAGGAGTCACTAATTACAAGCCTCACTTCAAAACATTAAGAATTCCAGTTTTCTTACTGAGAAACTTACATACAAGACATCCGCACTAACATCAGTTATTTCAGGACAAACAATTGGCAACTGTCAAATATGTGTGAGTACACATATATTCACATGTACTGTAAAATCTCCTTCAACTTGTTTTCTAACATTTTCTAACATTTTCTCATGAAATTTACAGTTAATTTGACATAATATAGCGAGCATCCATACACATAAGACAGAGATATTACCATTAACATTGTATAATGCTTGATTTGTCTACCTTTTTCTGTCCTGTTCATGAACCAAAACATTAATTTTAATCCTTTTTAACATAATTGCTGACAGCTCACAATATTTCCGTGAGAACATGTCAGCATTACCTTTGCATTTCTTTTGAAAGTAGAGATAATGTTATTTTATCTGTACATATGTGGGAGTGAGAAGTAAAATCCATAACATTGTCTTGAATTGTTGTCTATTCACTTCTGGAAATTAACACAGCTCTGATGCTGCCATGATTTATGAGTAATAAGGCTTGTAAAAGGAAATGACTGTTGTTGTTTCTGGCCATGCATATCATGTCTAAATTAAAAACATGCTTGTAAGTGGAGAAGCTGTCACCTTCACTGAAGCTCAGCGGGGAAATTTAATTCATAAATCCTTCAGCAGTACATCCTCAGACTTCTTTAAGCACATCTTCAACGCAGAAACTTTCTAATTATCTTTCCCACTGAAGTGAGATGTTTATGGCACACAGCAGAAGTACAGGGCAGTGGTCAGCAATGTCATCATGTGACCCCTGAGGCAGCAACCTAGCAGCTACCACTGCTCAGGACTTCACATCCTTCACACTTGATCAAAAGAACTCCAGTGGAAGCAGTTAAATAAAACATCACTGAACATTTTAAACTGAAATTGCTTCTGCCTAAAGGGGAGTTCATTTGAATTAGTAGATCACACTTCCCCAGGGACCCCTGAGCTATCACTTGAAGGAATGTAACTCTTTGGTTTGGGTCTCTCATGGCAGTATTTATTTGGAATTCCAGTCTCATATACTTTTGATTTTACCTGGGTTTTGACCCTTTCCCTGAGCAAATCCTACTGACACCTTAAAATGCCATGACTCAACTTAGTAATTATGAAAGACTACCAGCCCATTATTTTTCCAAACCAAGCTTCGGGTAAAGAGCTTCTCATTTTTCAAATAGTATATAAGTACTGCTCTAGAAAATATTCAGGTGGAATCCACCTTTTGTAGTAACTAGACTTTCATGCTACAAGCAACACTAAGACTTGCTGTTAAAGCAGTCTCAGAATTATTTGTTTCCTTAGACAGGGATGATCGTCTAGAAACCATTATTCACAGTTGATAACTTTAAAATGCCTTTCTAAATTATTTGTTTCTCGTTGCAAAGGTTTTCCTGACACTTGTAAAATACTGATGAAAAAAGTGTTGAAATAAGCTCTAGACAAAGCTAGAAGTGTAAATGAGGCAGTAGCTAAGGACACTGATTACTGTATAAAAGGTTGTTAATGTGTGCTTGTCAGCTGCAACCAAAGCAGTTCGGATACCCTGGGCCTGGTCACGCCTCTGTTTTCTGTGTGAGGTTGATACTGACTTAAGTTATGACGCTCTATCACGAAAATTGTTTTGCCTCATTAGAAGCACTTCTATGTAACCAGTATTGTTATTGTTTACAGTATTCTGATAATCTGACTAACCTCAACTTTACTGAAGATTCACTTAAGTGGGCCTATTGAGTATTGCACAAGTTTTGTCTGTAATTAATTCAGTTCTGGGAAATATAGTTTCATATCATTGTGGAGGCGTCAATGAAATGTGAGACCAATAATCTAACAAGCAAAAACAATTAAAACATCTTGGGGAAAATTAAGTAGTGGTTGTAGTTCTCAGTAATGCTTCTTGATTAGTTATATCAGTAAATTTTAATTATACAGTATGATCGGTTTCATTTTCATGAAACATACATAATGTAGTTTTGTGCAATTTCCTACACTTTTATTAAATATAGATATAAACTTTCACTTCTTGTTTGAACAGAACCTTAATACCCATCTATACTTAATTTTTTGAATTTCATTTTCCATTCCAATCATAGTTTCCCACCCACCCTCTGCCTGCCCCTCAATTCTCCCTCCCAGCCCACTCTCATCCACTCCTTTCATAGTGTAAGGCCTCCCATATGGAGGCAAGAAAGCCTGGCACATCAAGTTGAAGTAGGACTAAGCTCCTCCCCTCTGCATTAAGGCTAAGCATTGCACCATACCATAGGAAATGGGATCAACTTTCATTTCCTTTTCTTGTTCTTGCATCACCAACATCCTGATTTCCTTGCTCTTCCAAAATGGTCTCCAACTGACTATCACATTTTTCATTTAAATATAGACTGCATATATGAGAAAGTGGGCAGTGTGTGTTCTTTTAAACATGTACTGATTTGAATATGACATTGCCTTTAAATACAATAATTTTCAGTTTCATTAATTATCCTGAAGATGATATGATTTCATTATTCTACATGACTAAATAATAATACACATCTGGTATGTGAATTTTTATAGGTGCCCAAATACATCTATGTATGTATGTATGTATGTATGTATGTATGTATGTATGTATGTATGTATGTATGTATGTATGTATGTATGTATGTATGTATGTATGTATATATATATATACATATATATATATAAATCATGCTATATTTCCTTCATCTTATCTGTTGATGCAGTCATAATTTCTTCGTGTTACTTATCTCTAATAAACAATGCTATGATCAACATGGGAGTTAATATAAATTATAATCTAAGAAAAATTTAAATGCTTGTATTTTATTTCTCCCATTTTAACATCTGCTTGAAACCCTTTATTCACAACAAAGAAAGCACTAATCAAGGTCACTGCGATGATACTCATCCATTAGGAACTATCATATGTGGTGTTGAAGCTTTTCAGTTTGATTCACTTCTATTTTCAACTATGAATATATTATTTAATTTAATTGCTATGCCCTGCTGCCTATAAATTATATAGAATGCTAATGATAATTATAATTGGCCTATACACAATAGGCTATATAGACAAAAAGTCACAGTATAATGTGTTTCTCCCTTGGCATCAGTTTTCTCTGGTGCACTCGTCAGCGCCATATTGCGTTTGCACCATTTCAGGAGACGTCTGTCATCTAGAGTAAATGTAGTTATTCCATCCCCCTGGAAACTTTTTCTTCACATGTTTAAGTTCCAGTTACCATAGGAAATGATAAGAAAGCACTCCTCTTGTCAAAGACCTTGTGACCATGAATTACAAATGAAATACTTGCATCTATTGGAAAGAAGAGGTTTCATGTTTGTGGAATTTCATCACCAGTGACAAACAAGCTAACTATTTATCAATTTCACAGGACATGCATTGATGAGTGAAGACATAGACGACTACTGCTTATAAACACACAGCAAAAAACCTATGCATTACTGCAGAGTTAGAGAAAAGCACTCTTTTTTTTTTCTAAACATAACCAAGCTTAGGTAAAATAGCCAGCATCACCACCTACGCTTTCTGAGTGCCTAGAGACAACAGCCAACCATGACAAGATAGAAAATCTGGAAACTAATCATGAACTAACTCTAAAGACTCAAGAATTGTGTTTTATAACTGCTTGTGAAGCTATTCAGTGTTTGCTTTTCTGTTAAAGAAGTCTGCTGTGCCTAAATCTCTCCTGCATGCTCATGTGTTTGAACACTTGATCTTCAACTAGTATTTCTGGTTGAGAACTTAGACATTTACTGGGAAATGTAGGTTACTGGAAGTGGCAAATTAAGGTTTTTTTCACTGTCTCTAACTTTTCTTGGCTTGCTGAGAAGGATGCAATGTGACCAGCGACCTCATATTTGCTGCCATGCCTTCCCCTCCATGACGGGCTGTGTTCTTTCTTAATTCATGCTATAAAATAAACACTTCCTCTTTCATGCCACCCTTGTCAGATATTTTGTCTCAACAACAAAAAAGCAGCTACCAGCTTAGTGAAATCTAAAACAATGTGGACAGATACAGTTTTGATGTGTTTTTATCAACTACAAAGAATGAAAAAAAAATTTTGTGGAGCATAGCAACTCCTCAAAGCGTCAGGAGCAGTATCTATCTACAGTGTGACTTCTCTGTCCAGCTCAGGAGGCCAGTGACCATGATCTCCTGCAGAAAGCCTATGTCCAGTCTGCAGAAAGTTCAACTGATGAATTACTTTCTTGATGCTGTCCTGTCCTAACTGATAATAGTTTCACACTTTTTCTTTTGAACCAGGGGTCAAACTACAAAGTAAGCACTCTTGTAGCTCTGGTACCCGTTAACCAATCAATCACATTCCATCTTTGTAAGTAATACCTAGTCTGTGGACTTATCTCCATATTTCCCCATTTTCAGCCAGAATTGGGTGTTTCCTATTTTCCACTTGTGTCTTTTTTATTACTATGTTTTGCTGTTATAGTACATAAGATTTTATTTCTGTCTCCATGACTCCAGTATACTTGAGTATGTATTCATCAAAGAAAAGGCGTTTCTTTCATTGTTTTGCTATTCCTTTGTAAATGGAGACTGTTCTTTTGTTCCTGGCTGCCCAGATCCAAATAATCACACAGAAACTATATTAATAATGGCACTGCTTGGCCAATCGCTTATGCATAGAGCTAACTAGCTTATATATTAAATTAACCCATTACTATTATTTTGTATTTTACCATGAGGCTCATGGCTTATTACCTCCTGCTTCATGGGCAGCTACATAGTGTCAGCCTCCTTCAGGAGCTACATGAGGTCTTCTTGACTCTGCCTACTCTATATATCTCTCTCTGCCTGGCTATATTATATATACTGTCATGGGCCAAAGCAGCTTTATTCATTAATAAAAATAACACATATACAAAACAACATCCCACATCATTCCTTGCGCTAAGTGGAGAAAACAACCCATAGAAAATGCTCTAAATATTTATGAAATGTAGAAAGGCTGCATTCTTGTATATTCTTTGGTCTTATTCCATAACAATATCTAGTTATTCTAACTTATATCTCAATCTGCAGTGTAGCACACTCCATGACAAGGCCTTCAATCCATTTTCAATAACTTATGCAATAGAAATTCACCCTAAATTAGAAGGAAACCAATTTCCTTCACATAATTTATTTTTGGAAGATATATGTTCTAACTTACCCTAAAATATTGAAAAAATCATGGAAAAGAAAACATTTGATTTTCCTTTTTTTCTTTTGTTTTGTTCTTGGTTTTGTGAGATAGGGGTCACACTAAGTGGTTTTGCTGGTCTGGAACTCTATAGACAAGGCTAGCCTGAACTTCTCAGAATTACTCCATCTCTGCCTCCCAAGTGCTATTAAAAACATGTATCACCTTGGATAAAAGATGTGATTTCTTGAAGAAATATGTTTAGAGAAGGGGCTCCAATAAGCCTGCTCATGTACCAGGGACAGATCCTGGTCCTACTGCCAGGGCCCATCAGATAGTCCAAGCTTCACCACTGTTTTCCACATAGGGAGAACCTAGTTTGGTATCTTAGAGGCTCCACAGCTGTCTCTCTAGAGATTGGAAGTTTCCGTGAGCTTAGTTCAGTAATTAAAACAAAGAAGTATGTTTAGAAGTACCAGGGGAACCTAAGGAAAGCAAGGAGAAATTTAGAAGTTACAAAACATACAGAGAAAACTCTCAAAAATATATTCAAACATTCACTCTGTAACCTGCTTAGTGAGACCTTATAACAGTTATAACAAATTCTATTTTTAATATCAATTCTATATCAAATTATTATAACCTTTAGCTTATATCATATTTAATATAAAGTATATTTCTTTGCAATTTATTTATAAAATAGTTAAAATTGATACTATAAGACAAAAAATATTTACAAATATAGTCACCAGTGCTTAATAATAAAATTCATATATCTGTGATTAAATAGAGTATTCGTTTAGACTGCCTTTCAGATTGGTATCAAGAAGGCACATATCCCATTATAATATATGAAGAAAGTATAATGAGAATTTTATTTTTATCTTTATGAATATCTTAGATGATATTTACCCTTGCTTTTTATTATTAGTTATTAGCATTTCTGTTATAGAGTTTAAATTCATAAAGAATATGAAGTTGTGTAGGAACTCAACAAAATTATTTCAACAAAATTTGAGTTTTTTGAGGTGATGTTTATAACAGGTGTTAGTCTTTGTCTAGCACAGTACCATTAGCACTAAGCAGAGAACTAATCAATTTATAGTAATCACTTTGCTCCATGTTCTTTAATTTATATGCTAAGCAGATGAAGTAGATGGATTGTTATTACCAAACAAGTGGTTCCTTTTTATTAAAATCTTCCTGGATTTCAGGCTGTTGTTCATGACATCTAATCCATTGTTCTTAACTAGGGAAGTGGCGGTTTTAAGTATGCAGTATAAAAACTTAGTGAAAGACATACCATAAATTTCTAACATTTATAAAATGAACTGCTCATCATAGCGGCTTATTAATTCAACTTCTTTTGATTATCTATTGCATAAATGGTTCTAAACATTAAGATGGATAGCATAGAGTATAAAAGGACATAAACTTGGAATAAACTCTTTAGTTTTCATTTCATATAACAAATTAATGGTGCACATTAATGCACTATTCTAAGGAGAGGGTTTTGTGTAGTTTAGCTTCACTATGTAGTAATTTATCTAATTAGATTTTAGTTGAAAATAGCTATGTCAGTTTTTAAACAGAAAATTAAGCCAACATGTGTACAATATACTGGGCATTTTGCTTTCAAACCAACTTGAGAGAACAAACGTGTAAGTGAATAAAAAGAGCTATACTTTTCTAAAATTATGGTAAATTTATTTTAAATACATATAGAAATCATACATTGAATTAGCATCTGTCTTTCAGTAGGTCAGCAATGGACAGACCTATTAATCTCTTCTATTATTCTTCTTACTAAATATTTTTAATCTATTAACAGTTACTTTAAGTTGAGGATTCAATAGAAAAAGCAGGCCAGAATCTATAATTTTAGTGGATTGCTAAATGGGGATGTTACCTGTCCTATGCATAATGGAAACTGAAAAGTTGCTATGATTTTCAGAATTATACTGCACAACTTGATGCATACATATGTTAAATCATCATAGTTCTTTGACACTGAAATACTTTGTGATCTTACTGTCTGCCAGATAGCATCTAATACTTTATTTACTGTTAGAAAGGGATAAATATCCACTTTTGTCTTTATTGTCAGAATTACTTTAAGTATTACTTAAACAGAATACTCTCACTTGTGTGTGTATATATATATACATATATATATATATACACATGTATATATCAACTTTAAATGTCTCTGTTCTGTAGGTAGAAGTGTGACTATTTCAGGACAATGGGAAATGATGAGCAACTGTAGTCTGACTTAATCACACTGAGTGATTTTCCTTCTAGGACAGTCTCAGATAGCACAAGTTATCCTCAGATTCACTGTACAGCAAACAGTGAACTTGAATTTCTGATCCTTCTTCCACGTTCAAAGTGCTGACTTCCTATGCAAGAACTACAATACCTTTTCTTTATGAGGAACTGGTGATCTATTTCATAGCTTCTTTGTACTAATATAACACTATATTGACTGATATCAACATATATTCCACCTATTTTCTGATAATGAACATAGATAGATTACTGACATGAATCTGTATAGTGAAACATATATGTCATTATATATTCCATAAATTTATATTTATATAGTATATATAGTATTCTTTTAACAGTGAAAATATTTGTGATATACTGATTGGGCAAAGATTAAGCATACTAAGCATTTGAATTGGTTTTATAGTCAAACATACAATATTTTACTTTATGAACAGAAGAAGCCTTTCAAGATATCTGCCAAATTAAGAAGTTTCATCAGTTAATCAGGACTCTAAATATACTATGCTTTTTTTTTTACCATACTCATGACCATTATAAATTTATAATTATATATAAATATATACCTATAATTTATGTATACACATATGAATAGGCATTATACACAAAGCAAAATCAGAGGTTAACAATAATTTAGGAGATTTAGGAAATGGAGTTATACTTCTGCCTAAATATAGCTTGATTGGAAACACTGGGATCCATGACATTAAGGCAGGTAGTCACAGGGTTAGTAAGTGACTCCTGGGTGGAAGGAGCATGTGACAGAAACAGAAGACAAAGAGAAAAAAAACATTTTAGTGTGATGAAGTGGAAGGCATAAGACTTCAATATGTTATACAAAATGATGAAGACTTTAAAATGCAAAATAAATCTGAAATGATTTATTTAATGTTTTCAAATCCCTCTGGACTGTGGGAGAGGGAAATGAGGGAAGAGAATAAAATGAAAAAGGGAACACTAATTTATGGCACAATCATCCATCCTGTCCTGAGTATGTATTTTCTTTCTCAAACAATGTTTTCAGTGCTTAGCTGATCATCTTGTCTACATGAGTTCATTTGGGCACTCTGGCCTCAGGGCCCACAAGAGGTTTTCATCAAATAAACCTTCATAAATTTCTTCTACTATTTATTGAAGTCACAAAATAAAAGCACATGTTATTAAGATGTTACCTGACACTGAAACAAGAACAAACCTTCCTTTTCTTATAGTAAATTTTTGAATGGCAAGCAAAAGTTTACATTTAATTTTTCATAGGAACTGTATAAAGATTAAACGAATATCTTATTACAAACTAATTGTTAATCACAAAACTTTAGTATATAATGTTCTTTAGTATATATAACTCTGTTGAAGATATTTCATTTTGGATATTTGTTGAAAGTCTCAAGTAATATTTTTCCAAATCCCATTGGTATATATTGACCTGAACTTATTTCCTGTACTTTTTCTCCTATTTATGGTGAAAGTCATACTCTGTCATAAGCTCCTGAATATTTATCTGAAATTTCACACACACACACACACACACACACAGAGAGAGAGAGAGAGAGAGAGAGA
>LOEQ01003785.1:108693-125378 GCA_001685075.1 Bramus lutescens
AGAGAGAGAGAGAGAGAGAGAGAGAGAGAGAGAGAGAGAGAGAGACTCACTCTGTTCCTAATCCATGCATATTTTTGCTGCACTTCACAGAACATCCTGGGCTCTTTTATTTTTCTGGATCGATTGTAATTCCTAAGTAGATTGCCATTTATTTAGTAAAACCATGCTTAAAGGTGACTGCTAAATGTCCTTTTGTAGATTCACCACTGAGAAAACATTGCTTCCATGTAGTGTGCAATCATGTAAAGTCACTCTTCACCTAGTTTCAGGGGAAAAAAGGTGGCAAATGGGACAAATAAGACCCCCCTCATTGCTGATGTTTTTCATCCTTCACCCTTTAAAAATGTGAACTAGAACTTGACACAGATCCTTCAACTATTCCAAGTTTTACTCAGAATAAAAGGAGACGACTTTAGGAAGCCTTTAGGAAGCCTTTACCAAAGCCCATGACCTTGGCCCCCATTCACATCTCATCCAAACCTCATTTTCTGACAACCTACACCAGTTCCTCATGTCCTTGTGCATGGCTGCATGGTCATACTGTTATCTTTGTCTTTACTTTTTCCCCTGGCTGAAAAAAAAAGCCAAAACTTCTCCATATATTCTCAGACTTTCTATTTCTTAATTGTGCCTATTTAAATTGCATATATTCCATGTAACATGTGAATTATTTCTGTAATCCTGTGTAATACTTTTTGTTCCCAATTGGATAATGAGAATCCTAAATTTCTGTTTGCTCTCATACTCCTGAAACACAATGAAAACCTTAATGTGTCTATTGGCTAGTTTAAAATATAAGTGAATGCATTAACTATTAATTTATTATTTTAGTAGAGTACAATATAAAAACCAACATAGAAAGTAAAATGTGATTCTTTCTAAAATATAGCAGTATTTGCCTCTTTGTGTATATGCTAAATTTTATATGTGAATTTACTGCAATTATGCTATATAGCTGTCACTGGAAAACTAAATGAGTTCGTACATTTTTAAAAAATAGTTTCATATTTCTCTCATGATAATGTTTACAAGAAGGCAAATGCTTAATAGGGTATTGACAACATGTCAATAATTTTAAGAGATTTTAGAGATTTTTAGTAATTATATTCTGTTAAAAATCAAAAAAATCCTGGAATATTTCCTTTTATTATTTGAGAAATAAACATGAATATCTGTGAGTTTGCAGTATCCAGTATTTGTACTCCATTTAGTATGTTATTATAGAGTAGTACATAATAAAAGCTTATCAACTTTTATATCAATCAATTAAATGTTTCAATAGGAAGTTTGAATTGCTTGGTAAGTTCTTTCTTGGTAAGTTGTCAGTTGATGATAAGGTAAAATCTGGAAGGCTAATCTTTCGAGAACTTTTGACATTCTTTGACACACAACATAAAGGAAAATATTCATAATGTCTGCCTTTAACAATGGGGTGACAGAAGTTAAAATGCAAATGTTTCATTTAATTGTACTAGTGCAGTCATAGGCAACTATGTATTAAATACTTATTAGAGTGATAATAGGATATATTTTTTGTCAAAGAATATTTCTATATAGTCAAATTTAACTTTTGTCAATGTGACAAAGAGGGAACAGCCCCTAGCTACATAGATATACAGTTCACTGAAAAGACATGAATAAGTAGTGTTGAAGTCAAATCAAAGGATATGTGCAATAGTTAGAGATCTGTACAGACCTCTGAATGAAAAAATGATGAGCTAGGTATCAAAGTCTGAGATGTTCATTAGAAATATGAAGTCTGCGTAATGTCAAATGGTATTCTATAATTCTTAAGATAAATACTACCGTATTTATCCAAGGAGTACAACATTTGCTGATAGTTTTAAATTCTATGTTTAATACATGATATTCATGGGTAATAAATATTTCATAAATTATATTTCACTTGAAGTTTTGGATGATTTATTAGGTTCATGAATTCTTTTAAAATTCAATACCATTGGGTGCTGCATCACTGAACTTAATAAGCCAGATTCTCCCACAGAGTAACTTGGTTTTCAGGTTCCTGGAGTCCTATTAGATTAAGTTCTCCATATATTAAATGTTCCCCTAGTGTTTTAAAGAGTTAATACCTTTTTGCACCAGGGAAAGGTCATGTAAGTATTTAAAAAAAAAAAGCAGGACATTTTATCACTCAAATAATACTGCATTTGTTCAGCCTGATTCCTTCATATTCATTTTTATTTTGGAATAAAAGGCACAGGTGCATACTCAGTAAAGGAAAATGAACAAATTTTTTATTCTCTCAGTTGTGGAGGATCTTTCCCCCCACGCAAATTAAAGTAATCTATATGGTATTTTCAGGATTATAATGTCTCTGTTGCAGAATCAATTATATACAAACCTAACATTGAGTTACACACCATTTCTTCCCTGGAAACATCAAGAAAATATAGTGGTCACTCCCAGCAAGTTTATATTATAAGGACTTTGGAAGTTGAATGTTAGTAGAAAATAATACTTTATTTGCTTCCATTCAAATAATTTTACTCTATTAGCATAACAAATAGAATTTATTATCTCTCCAATTGAATCTTACATTACTTAATTATTTTTATGCTTAATGTGGTAGTTTAAATGAGAATGGAACCCATAAACTCAGTCATTTGAATATTTGGTTTATAATTGGTAAACTTTTAGGATTAGGAGGCATAAACTTGTTTGCAGTGGGTGTGTAACATGAGGGGCTGGTTTGTTGGGGTTTTCTGTCCTGCCAAGTACCCCACAGCTGGCAAGCCCTGAAGAAAATAACACAGAGAATCTCCATAAGTTATAAAGCTGATTGGCCCATTAGGTCAGGCTACTTATTAGCTCTTGTAGCTTATGTTAACCTATTGTTCTTATCTATGTTAACCACATGGTTTGGTACCTTTCTCAGCAGGACAGCTCACATATTGCTTCTTCTGAGTCTGGGCAGGAGTGGGAGGAATCAACTTCCTCCTTCCCAGAATTCTCCTGTTCTCATTNGAATCTCCATAAGTTATAAAGCTGATTGGCCCATTAGGTCAGGCTACTTATTAGCTCTTGTAGCTTATGTTAACCTATTGTTCTTATCTATGTTAACCACATGGTTTGGTACCTTTCTCAGCAGGACAGCTCACATATTGCTTCTTCTGAGTCTGGGCAGGAGTGGGAGGAATCAACTTCCTCCTTCCCAGAATTCTCCTGTTCTCATTGCATCATTTCTACTTCCTTTCTGGTTTTCCTGCCTATGATTCCTTCCTGGCCAATCAGCGTTTATTTAAAACATGACTAACAGAATACAGACAATTTTCCTGCACCAGGTGTGTCTCCTATAATCAGCTGTGAGGTTGCAAACGTAAACACCATGCATGATCTTGTTCTTTTTACGTCTCTATTTTGTTGTTAACATGTAAGCTCTCAGTTACTCTCTAAGTCAATGCTTACCTGCCTAATATCATGCTTCTTCCCAAAATGATCATGGAATTGGTACCCTGAAACTTTAGAAAATCCCTAAATTAAATATTTATTTGTAAACTTTGTTGGCCATGGCATCTCATCATAGCAATAGAATAGTAACTATTTTTTTCAAGGAATAAATGATGCAATTGATATACTTCATAGAGCTTAATTTGGTAAGAGTTAATTTCTTTCTATAACAGGTGTATAGGCTCAAGAATCAAAATATAAGTAATAAACAATTAAGTGACCTTGAGCACAACAGGCACACACACACACATACACACAGCCTCTTTGAAGGGAGTTGCAACTTAAATTGTATAGTAACTATTGTCATCAGGAAGAAGCAAACACGTATCATGAAATCATTTACTATAAAATGTGACTGTTATTTTATAAATAATTAAAAAACAGACTTTGAACATTAGTGGGGCAGGATAGTAATTTTTGTGCACATTGAGTGATATATTCTTGCTTTGCTTAAACAGATGGATTTTTTATGTCCATTGACAGAGGGTAGGAACATTTCTACTTCTAGCCCTCTTTATTCAAAGCTGTTCCTTCTACCTTGTCTTGGGTGTCTCTGCCTTATATTTTTACACCTCAGTCTAAAGTTTATATTTCAAAAGAAGTTTTTATCCAACCCTACTCGACTGGAATTACTGTCATTTACCTCTAAGTCCAGCCAATTTTATCAACATAATTTAAGATAATTATCTTTATGATGATGTATTTCTGCTTTTTGACTGACATTTAGAAACAGATAATTACCAATGCATCTATATATTATTAATACTTGAGGTCAGAACAATTCAAGCTCTAACACATGACACACTGAAGAATGTCAGCTGATATAGTAAATGGAATACCTAATCTTTTCATAAATATTATAAAATACAAATCTAATTGGTGTTATTTTTGTAAACTGTTAGCCAATATTAGAAATAGTACAAACAATTTTATGATAACATTAGTAATGAAATAAAAACAGAGCTGTCCACTTCTTTTCCTTTAACTTAACTTTTCTTTGATTCTTTGTTGAATTTGCATTGTGCATCTAGATCACAGTTTCCTTCCTTCCTTATTCCTTGGGATACTGAAATGGTCTAGAACAGATATTAATTTGTTCAAGCGGTATGTCACTGATGGCAAGTGTTGGAAATATTAGGTTCAATCTTTGTGATTTTATTTCATAAATGAAATACAAATCTGTTAGGTTATATCAGGCTTGAATTTTTTACTATAACATGACTTATCTATTTCAAATCTATGCAGTTCCACATTGTGTATAGGTATTCCAAAACAGGTAATTGAACTAATAGAAAAATAGAAACTATTAAGTTCAAGCAACTCTCATCAGTGAACTCTTACATGGTGAGTTTAAGCCACTGTGAGATGTCCTCAACACCTTTGAATCTCAGTGAATCACAACATTCATGCCAGTACACTTGACTTCCATACCTTTATCAGAAATATCCTATTTCTACTTTCCATATTGGCTGTACCAAATCCTTCTCAATACTAAGCTTTTCCTGGATGGAAACGAAGACTGGTTAGAATGATTTATAGAGATAATCACTGTAACCCCATAAAATTGTACTGCAGTGTCCTTGCAACTGCATGCAATTCTGTTGTGCTAAAAATATCTCCTGGAGTTTGATCTATGGTTCTGTAGATCATCTTGAGCTCATATGATGACTTTATCATCTCAAATTTTTCCAGAATGTTTGCCATTTGTACAGCTGTTAGAACTACCTGCCATATGTCAACAGAAATATGTCTCTTATTTTAAATGTATTCAGAAAACACATGGATGAGGAAAAGTAATAATTTCATCTATTTTGCAAAGCTGTATAGCAAATAAGGTGTACATGTATAAGGAATACAATTAATATTTCCCTGGCATTTTTTAAAGTAACAGGAGGTTTTAAAAAAATGTGAAAATAATTCCTCTGAGATTTTCTAAACATATAACATCTGATATGTTTAAAGTCTTTCTATCATAAAGCAGGAAACCTAAATATTTAGATGACTGATAAACACTCATAAACTAAAAGGCTAGGGTAAGGTACAGCATGCTAGAGTTATATTAAGGTTTGAAAGACATTTCAGCACTTAATTGCACTGCCTGTTTTTTCAGAGGGCCTGGGATTGATTCTTAGCATCAATGTTAAATATCACAGCTTTCTTCTACTCCCCAGTTTCAGTAATTC
This sequence comes from Bramus lutescens, assembly GCA_001685075.1. Lineage (NCBI taxonomy): Eukaryota > Metazoa > Chordata > Mammalia > Rodentia > Cricetidae > Bramus > Bramus lutescens. The sequence goes on from LOEQ01003785.1 coordinate 114,348, forward strand.
TGATGTGCTCTTCTGGCCTCCTAGGATACTAACAAGAGCCTGTTGCATAAACCTCCTTGCAAGAAAAACACCCACATAGTTAAAAATTAAATAAAATAAATTTAAAGTGTCTTAGATGTGCATGTTCTACTTAGAACACCTATAAAAGTTGAGGAATTCATAAAGGATGATGAAGGAAAAGGATATTCTCCAAGGAAGGGGAAAGACAATATTGAGCTATGAAAAAAATAAAGGGGGGATTGGAAGGATTAAATGAGGAATGGGATGGAAGGGCAGGCAAGGGAGGAATTATAGAGAAGAAAAGCTGATATTAGAGGCTTTTTGAAAAACTGAGATGGCATCCTACTATTCTAGAAGCTTCATAAGATACATACAGACACAAAAAGAATAAATATAGCTGCCGCATAATGGGAACAAAATGCCATAATCAGACATCTTATGTTACCAAGGAAAGCCTCAAGTACCAGGTATGGGCTAAATTTTGTTGAGTTATTTGTAAAAGGAGTCTGTCCCATAGGCTACCCAATATTATGAGCCATTGCCAATGCTTCTGGTTGTCCTCCATAAGAGGACCTTATGTTCTTTTGTCCGAAGACATAATTTCCCCATACCAATGACCATAGAAAAACAGAGCAGGTGCTTCACCCATTTTGACTAGCGTTCATAGTGCCAGAAGTAGCTATACCTGGCACAAGAAAAGAAGATTGTGGTGATGTTTTGTTTGCGTTTTAACGAATAAAGCTTGCCTGAATATCACAGTGCAGAGCTAAGCCATTAACGTGGTGGCTCACACACCTTTAATCCCAGCACTAGGAAGGTAGAGACAGGAAGAAATATGACTGGGTGGAGAAAGTAATATAGGGAGGGAGGAGACAAGAGCTCAGTGCAGTCTAAGACAGATGCAATCTGGAGATACAGTCTGAGATAGAATTGCCCCTTCTGTCTGAGCATTGGTAGAGGTAAAACAACTCTCAAATGTCTGATGCTCTGCTTCTCTGTTCTTCAGCATAAACCCCTATATCTGACTCTGGGATTTTACTATTAATAACAATTAGAATTCATGCCATAAAGAATCACCAATCTCACCCAACTACAAACCCTGCAAACTTTCTGCAAGATACACTCATACGATATTGGCAGAATTGTTATGGGCATAAGCAATTACTTTTTGAAAATCAGATTTACTGCCTGCTCTGAGATGGAACTGACATCTAAAGCTGATCATGTTGCAAAGAAAATGATGAGAAGGACCCGAGACTATAGGGCTTTAATAGTCACAGACCCTGAAGAAAACCCATGACTGTTATTTTGTTGATTGAACATAGGAACATAATTTCATTATGCTACACCTGTACATCACCACGTAGTTCAGCGCTTATCACAGAACTTCTTCCTGCAGTGGAAGATAAGTAACACCGAGACTCACAAATGAACAATGTGCACAGTGTGTGACTTTGGAGTACTCATTCCTAAGTGGGATATCCATTGCAAAGCCTTCTCTCAATGGTTAGGGTGATTAGGGATCTACAAGAAAATTGTCCGGGAAAGATTTTAAAAGGCATAGATGGGGAGTGATTGAGGAATCTCTTCATCCTCGCAGATCAGGACTGTTGTAGTATGAGCTCACAGAGACTGACAACATTCCCAGGACCCGAGCAAATTGAAGTCACAAAAGAATCCCAGCACAGAAAAATAGAAATGGCACCAAGTCCCACATCCTAAGCAAGAAGGCATTTGCAATTATACCTTCAAGAAAGGAAGATCAGTTTTCTCTAATAAGAGTTTTACTGGGCATATCAACCACAGTTCTGGACAAACTTCATCATCAGGATTAGTTTACTGGCACAAAATGAACCTTACTGTTTCTTGAGTGTGTGTTATTTTTTGATTTAGTGTACATTCAACATTTTGTTCTTAGCTCTTTCTGGTTTTTGTTGTTTCTTTTTTATTGTTTATTGAGAGACAACAAAACATGAAATTGTGAAGAGATATATGAAGAATTTAGAGGAGGGGAAAGTCAATAATAAAGCATGTTCTTTAAAAAGTCTTTAAGTAATGCACAATATAGTTTGAAATATAAATTAGGGGAAAATACCATTATGTCAGAAAGATTAACCCTAATATCTCCAATTATGGTTGGTAGCGTATATGTAAGTGAATACATACTGTTGTGGGGTTATATATTATATTACTCTTTTTGGAGTAATCTAAAAATATCTAGCAGTTTGATACACAAGTAACTACTGTCCCATAAATTTCAGAAAACCAATAATTTATATTCAGTTCCGCAAAACGGAACATAAATTTTGAAACTGAAATATGCAAACTGACTTATGCCCTGCTAAATTTTAAAATATCACACATATAAATTACAGGCATTTATTAAATTGAAACAATCAAATAAATGATACAGTGTCTCACCAATCAAACACTGTAAATAAGAAAGATAATGTTGGTTGAATGATATCTTTGGTGTATCATGTATTTGCAATCTCTTTTATTCAATTAGTTTCTTCAAAGCATAGTGTCCGAAAAGAATACTGAATTTTTGAAAATTACTTTATACAATTTCTCTAGACAGGAATATGTGAGTGACACATCTCTTTTGAGTTCTTGTTTGCAATATATTGTTTTTATATGTGTTCAGAATAACAATCATCTGTTAAGTATTGTATATAGAACAAAGGTGATTGATACCAATAGATATGTAGATGTGAGTGGGATGAAAACCACAAAAAGAAATAAAGGCAAGTAAGGAATGCTGAGAGTAAAATAAATAGGCTTATCTAGGGAAGAACACAGTTTGGTTATCCTATACTGAATGGTCAGTCTTGAAAGCATACATAAAATTAACCATGCACAGACTAAGCACGTAATACGTATACATTTAGCAGTGTACACATATAAACACACACACACGTACACACACAGATATGTAACAACCATTAATTAAAATAAGGTCAGAACTTTGAAAAAGAGCAAGAAGAAGAAATGGAACATTTAGAAGGAGTAAAGGAAAAAGACAATGACATTGGCTACATTATAATATCAAAAGTAAAAGTACTAATACTTTAAATGGAAATAGGCAATGTAAAAGGGATGATACATTTGAAATGAAGAGAATCACATGCTTTTACTTAGGCGTACATATCACAAACCACCTCTTAATAATGTGCATGCATTAAAAATACACAGAATTGGTTGCAGAAAAATATTTGGTAACTACTCTCAGAAACTGGCTTCCATGATACCTTTCTGTCCATATACGTACTTTGAAATACTCTCCTTAATTTTTGATGAAGACCTGGTTTGTGTGATCCATAAATCTGTGAGAGGCAACACCCTGTGACTTTCTTGGTCACAAATGTATTGCAGCTTTTGCAGATAAAGACAGAAAACTGGTGGTTGGAGAGATGGTTCAGCAATTAAGAGCACTGCTTGCTCATCCAGAAGTCCTGAGTTTAATTCCCAGCAACCATGTGGTGGTTCACAACCATCTGTAATGAGATCTGGTACCCTCTTCTGGCCTGCAGGCATACATGCAGACAAAACAGTGTATACATAATAAATCTTTACAAAAAATAGCGCATTTTAAAAAAAGACATTTAAAAAACCCTGAAAACTATGGTACTAACAAATGTAGGATTTGAAGTAAGAATGTGAAAATGATATATGGAGCAATTAAGCGCATCTGTTAAATTCAATTGAATGGCAATTAAAATTAATTATAGAGTATGAGCATTTGATGGGAATGTTGTGCCCATGTTCTTTTGGTCTATAAATTACTGTAGGTTAAAGTTGCTTCATATTTAATTGATCAGTGCTGATAACACCCTTTAAAGTTGCATGAATGATAAATTAAATATTTTATCGAGTGGCATTCAGCAAAACATCCCTCTGACAGATAATATCAAATGATGATTGGCCACTAAGAATGGTAACCCATGAAGACTTTCTTTGGCCTCAGTCTAGTTTCCTTCATTAAAATATCTTTAACAAAGAAATCCGTTCTCACAAATAAACATGTGAAATGGATTCTAGTCAGTTATGCAGACCTTGATAATGAATGCCAAATGAAAAGTCATTCCCATAATTCGCTGTGACACTTCATTTTACTGCATGACCATACTTAATTGCCTCTATTTTAAGATCAACCTCTCAGGTAGTTATTAATATATAACTGTTCCTTAAAGTCATACCATTATTTATTGGTTATCATTTAATCTTTATAAAAGCAACCATATGAAATGCCATGTGCATTTAAAAAAGTAGAAAAATAGGAAAAAAAGTAATTAAATAATTTACTACATTGTGAGTTGATGTTGGCGGCAGATTTTAGCTAGAATAGAGGTTCTAAACCTTCTGAATGCTACGGCTCTTTAATACAGTTCCTCATGTTGTGGTGACATTATAAAATTACTTTTGCTGCTACTTCATAACTGTAAATTTGCTACAGTTTTGAATCATAAATATAAATATTTGATATTTCCTACAGTCTTAAGCAACCCATGTGAAAGGGCCTTTGACCCTCTGTAGGGTCACAACCCATAGGTTTAGAGCCAATGACCTAGAAAACCCATTCTGTTTGCTATACTGTTTACCTTCTGGCGATTATTGACACTTTGGTTTTCTTACTGTCAGCTTAAACTTACCTTTCAAAAACTCTTAATAAAAAAACGCACATATTTTGATCTATGAAGAAGACCTCCTCTTCTCAGCAGGCCTTGGCTAAGCTGCTGTCGTGGCAACTACTAGATTAATACCTTTTCCTGTTGTTTTTATTTTCTTTCTTTGGGCAATCATTCTGATTGTTGTGGGATTCCCCTCAGTATGCAGTGAATATATTTTATTACAATTGGTTAATGAAGAAATGCTGTGGCCTATGACAGTGCAGAATATAGCTAGGCTGGAAGAGATATATAGAGGGAGTAAGTAGAGTCAGGGAGACACCATGTAGCTGCCAAAGGAGAAAGATGCTGGAATGCCAGGCCATACCAGTAGCCACAGACTTATGGTGATACACAGATCAATAGAAATGGGTTAATTTAATATATAAGAGCTAACTATAAAGATGCCTAAGTCATTGGCCAAACAGTGTTATAATTAATATAGTTTATGTGTGATTATTTGGGTCTGAGCAGTCGGAAAATGAATGTGCAGTCTCCGTTTACATCTGTTCTCAATTATAAACTCATTGATGAAGTTTCTTAGTAGGTATCCAGGGTGTTATTGTGTCTCAGGGGAAATGTGTTAAATTTTCTTCTGATTTCTCAGTTAGTTCAGGCTTTCGTGGCCTCTCAGAGTCAGAAGTCTTTTTGCTGCTTCAGAATTTGGGTTGGTGACTTTAAAAACTCCCTGGGTGTCTCAAGAAAGAATATGAAAAATTCTTCTGATACCTGTGTTTCTTAGGACAGTTTGACATAATTCATGAGTTTGGTGAAGTTTTGTGATAGCCCCTAAGATACAGCAAGGAATATGTCCTTTTTTTCCCTGAAGAAAAGCTGTCAGTACATTTAGAGTAATCAAAAGGGACAGTCTGCCTACAAGTAATAGAATTCGTCTTCTCTCTGTCAGTACTTTTATTTACTGATTAATTTCATATAATCCATTACCATCAGTCTGTATCTGTCAATGCTTGATTGGCAAGCGGCATGATATCTTTCATTCTCAGGCCAGAGGACTGAACTGACAGTTCTTAGAAAAGCCATTCATATTCAGGTACACCCATATAATGCAAACAAAGTATTTATATGACATTCCTCAATTTAAATCAAATATTTTGGCCTATATGGTTCAGGATGAAACCACCAAATGAGGAACCCCAAAGAGTTTAGAAATTTAATTCATAGCTTCCAAGCATAACATGTCATAACTATTCTTGTTTCCTTTCTTGGAAGAAACAGAATATAGAACTTAAAGGTTTTTCAGAAAAATAAAAGCAAAACAAGCATCCCAAGCCAATCATTTGTGGCACCCTCCCAAAAGTTTTAAAGGGTTCCTTTGAATAGCCCAATATTATTCACTTGGACCAATTCTTGGAGGCCTTCCTTTTATATATCCTTCCTTTCTTCCAATGGACTCTGTCTCAGGTGTTGTCCTCTTGGAAAGGAGATGATGACTGAGGTTCAGTTCCTAACAGCATAAGGATTTTAGAACTGAACCCAACCAATCAGCACTGATGGCTAGCACGTGTCCCTGTCCCAAGTGTTCTCCACTCTCAGTAAATTCAGAGAAAGACTCTCAGAACTGTGCCAACCTCTCCTTTCAGATACTGTTGTGTCCCTCAAGACTAAATCTTTGCTCATGGTTTTCAGACGATCTGTTATTTAATACACTTAAATCTTACTTTAAACATAAATCAGTTCTCTTTCAATAGAAGAGGAAGCATTACAAACTAACTTTATCCTCCGTTAAATAAAAAGATAACCTTGCATGTATTCTAATTTTCTTGTGATGTTTTGATTTATAGCGGAGTTTCAAGCCTCTGGGTTTCATCCTTTCACTAAATATTTGCCTGTGTGCTACAAATAAGTATAATATTGATAATAAGAAGACTCTGGCTCTTTTCACTTTGTCATTGGGTAGTTTAGCAAATCTGAGTACTCAGAATGAGGCCATTGTGTCTGATAACTCTCTTCTTTGTTAGAGAAGGTTTTAGAAATGTTCTCCTACTTGGGCTTCCCATTATATTCTACTGATTTTCTCTGACAACCCAGATAATATAAGCCAGGGACATCAGGTACAGATGTGAAAGAAACTGCATTTTTTTTTGTACACAAAAATTAACTCTTCGACCTAACCTGAATACTCAGGAATGCTGAAGAGTGTAAGGATTCTTCTTTCGCCTCTTTAAAATCATGAGTTGAGAGAGTTGTCTGGTATCAGAAGAGAAAGAAACCTGATGCCTAACTGTTTAAACCATTTTAGTGCTGTTACCTAATGAATATTAAAAAGTCCCTGTGTTAGGTATTTTACAAAATGTTTAACTTTTCCTACTTAGATTACCTTAATAAACAAATTAGTACTATAATCAAACCATGACTAGGAACCATTTTTTTTTACCTGAAAATTTCTATCTGATTTGCACAGTGGCAAACTCAGGGAAGATTTTTAAAATATATTAAAAGATCTACTTGATAAGAAAATCATTAACTTGAGATCAGATTGACTTTACATTTCAAATATTTTATTTATTTACTTTTATTATCAATAAACAGTAAAAAAAGGATAATATTTACAAAGTTTAACTGTGTTCTGCATAAATTACTTTAATTAATCCCATGGTTTAAGTACAAATATTTTGCATATTTTACACCTATAGGAAAGTGCTTATTACATTAACTAAACTGTCAAAATTATATGCTGAATAGGGAGTGGGAAGTTGTAGCAAGCTGTAAATGCTATTTTTCCAACTACAGAGAATTCAAGTGGGAGAAAATGCTAACTGTATGCGATTCTATTACTGACTTTAAAATGTGGGAGAAGAATCTAATAATCTTCAGATTTGTAAGGAGATCATTTGCTTTCACTATGATCAAGATATGAAATCTCTGAGTTATGAGATTTAAACTTTTTAGCTTGAGTTCTCTGATGAGCATGCGTTTTTCAGTTATTGAAAGCTCAGTCACATTAGAATTTATTGTTTCCTCCTCTTCTCATTCATCATATTTTAATATTATAAATCAGTTTTAAACGTAGCTTGAAAAGAATCTCTTTTCCCAGGTTTTGACAAAAACAATTCTTTTAAAGTCAGGTACAATATCTGTGTTTTTGCGACATTTATTATCAAAAGGTCACAGCTCCCAAGTGAGGAAAAGTTAATTTGCACACTATTTTGGAATACTCTTTTTTGTTTAATAGATGCAGGGCTGTCAAGCTGAGGGTAGTAAAAGGGCCCTGCTATTGGTGGACATTAGTGATGACCACAAACACTCAAAGGACCATTCAATCACAATTACAGTATTTTTTTCAAAAGTAAAACAAACAATAACAAGAAAGAAAAAAAATCCCTTTGACCTTTATATGTCTCCATCAGTTAAGGGAAATTTAAAATATATTCTGGGCAATGGTAATGCAATGTATTTAAAAGAACTAAATCTAGTTGTTGCAGAAACACCTGTGCTAGTGATGAATAGTCTCCTAAACATTGTGGTAAATGAACAATATTAGAAGTTTGATTTTTTTCTGACTGATAAATTTTCTTCATCATTATATTATGACTTCCAGAAAACATTCTTTTCAAATCTGAATGTTTATTGGGAAAAAAACACTAAGAAACGTAAAATAAATTCATTTAATTAATTCATATAATATTCAATTTAATCAAGCTTGCTGGTAAAACTAAGTGACTTCTGGTTCATAAGATCAAAATAAAGAAGTACTAATTAGCTGATGAGTTGAAGAAAAAATATGATGCTGTCAAATGTAGCTTTATCAAAATTGTACAGACCCAGCCCTGACACAGATTAGGGATGGAGAGACTCTCAGAATACGTTTTTGATAATTGGTGTCTATGGAGGTGGGTGTTCTTCAGGGTTCCAAGCCCTGAAAGACTTCCAAAGCTCTAGAAAACGGTCACAATCCCATACATACACAGATGACACTGTATGGAAGCAGGGGTCTCTGTGAGTTCTGCAGCTGGAAGAGTAAAAAACAGCAGGAGACAAGAAGGCACTTTGGTTACACATCACTCGGTAGCCAATGTTGCTTCAGAAGCACAACACAATTTGAAAAAGTTTTGGCTGATAATTGACTCAATTCCATGTGCACAACAAAGCCTAAAGTACGATTACATAAAAATATTTGTAAAGTACACATGAATTACCCATAAGGATAGATTCCAGAGATTAACTAGGGAATAAAAGCTAATAATAAGACTCTAGGGGAAGATCTAGTATGGTCTTGGCCACCCAGATATCACAAGGATCAACATGCTCTTAACCATTTGCCCCAAGCCTTCTAGATGACAAGCAGGCTATATATTTCTCCATTGGAGGAGACAACCTTGTATGTTTAACAGTTTTGGTTCCCCTCGTGCTTCTCTGTGAACGAAAGCAATCAGTGCTTCCTACAAATGGATCCAGAAAGTATTAAGTAAAATCCACAAGAAAGAAAGCATGAGACTTCGGGAGTAAAAGACAAGGGAAGAAAGAAAGGAGAGAAAATTGGTGATAGATTAGACTCCAATACATTTTGTATATACATGATTATGAAATAAAATAACTGAAAATAGGATTTAAGAAATACTCATGATACCCATATAAGGTGGAACAGATGGATGAGGAAGATTCTCCCAAAGTTTTCACAATGGATGTATTAAATTTTACTCAAATACAGAGGTCAGGAGATATCACTGTATTCTCTCCATCATCTTAATTTTTGATGTAGTAAGTTAACGAGGTATAAGGAAACATGGACTTGCAGCTTGTCTAGCATTTCCTTGTAAATTAATAAGGCTGAGTACTGACATAAAATTTCAATTATTAAAGATTAATGGCTTCAAGAAACATATGACATTATATGACATGTCCAAAGATTATATTTAATAATATAATTCCCTCCTCCTTCCCCTTCTCTTCTTCTGTTCCCCAACCTCCTTCTTTCCATTCCCTGTTCATTCCTCAGATGATGTAGGAGGGTCTTCTGTCTGTTACTTTCATTGGTTAATAAAGAAACTGCCTTGGCCTTTTGATAGGTCAGCCCTTAGGTAGGTGGAGTAGACAGAACAGAATTCTGGGAGGAAGAAAGCAGTGTCAAGGAGATGCATGAAGCTCCAGCTCAAGATGGATGTGGGTTAGAATCTTCCTGGTAAGTCACGACCCCATGGAGCAACACAGATTATTAGAAATGGGTAAACCAATATGTGAGAATTAGTCAATAAGAGGCTAGAACTAATGGGCCAGGCACTGTTTAAATGAATACAATTTGTGTGTTGTTATTTCAGATGTAAAGCTAGCCATGCGGGAGCCTTGAGGGTCAAAAAGCAGCCCGTGCTCCTATTTACAACACTCAGAGGAGGTAAGGCCTCCTTGGGGAGTCAATAAAGTTTGGTATACTAAGTTAAGGTATGATCAAGTGCCTCGCCCCTGTATCAAGGCTGAGCAAGGTGGGAATAGACTCCAAAAATCCTTACGTGTGGTCTTTCAGAGCACAAAATTCTAAAATGTTACTGCAATTCATTTCTCTCTCTTTTTTTTGCTCCTTATTTCTATTTATTCTTTTTAAAGTAATTTTTAAAAGACTGCTGTGAAAATGGAAATAAATGTGTTTGAACATTGAATTTAGGGTTACATAAGGTAGTCTTATATGAATTTGGCATGTACCTTAGAAACTAAGGAGTACCTGGTTTCTTAGAAAAGTAATATTGCTTTAAGGCTAATCTTGATCGTCTATGTTCTACATTAAGCTTCAGAATACAGTTCTGCTAAAACACTTTCTGCCTTGCTTTGTTCCTTCCCTGGTACTGAGATTCCTCTATGCTGATTGTCTAAGTAATTACTGAAACAACCCAGAAACTTTTTCCATTTGATTCAACTGATACATATGAGAATATCATGCAAATATGCAAATTTTTATGCTGACTACTATACTATTCTTTCTATATTTTGTCCTTCATAGCCTAATCAGTTTAACATTACTTTAACATCTATTTAACATTACTGCACTAAACACCTGGTACTCATAAATTTCAACTTCCATTATTTTCACTGTGCCTTTTGAAGCTATCATTTCATGCTTGGAGACCTTTCCATATTGTTAAACTGGCACTGGTATATATTCTGCTTCCAGGAAACCTGAAGTTAGTAGTTTCTTCAAAGGAACATTAATGACTTAGTGTACCAGGATTTAGGAATTGAGGTGGTTACATTATTTCTTTCAGTAATATTTTTTATTGAGTTTGTATGAATTCTTTCAAATTCTTAACTTTCTCTCTCACTCTCTCTCTCCCTCCCTCCCTTGCTCCCTCCTTCCTTCCCTTCTCTTCTCTTCTCTCTCTCTCTCTCTCTCTCTCTCTCTCTCTCTCACACACAC